>JAODFW020394950.1:0-12127 GCA_027575235.2 Palythoa mutuki | reverse complement strand
AGAGAGAATAAATATCATTTTCATGTTCGAAAAAAATACAAAATCACAGTCTAACTTGCTAAACATTTTGTATGCTTTTTAATGCTTCCCACCGCTTGTTTAGGTAGAAACCAGACTTCTGAAAACAGCTGATTGCTGCCAAGCGACTGTGTGAAAAACCTATTGCAGTTTTGTTGTGTGTTCGTGTTGACGGGTTTCCGTGTGCTGTCGACACTCGCGGCCAGAGAATCGCAGCAGGACCGGTTGCTCCAGAACTGGACCCTTACGTACCGTTGTGTTACAATTTCTTCAGTCGACTTTATTAAAACATGACTGTTAAGAACAAGTGTCGATGCTCAGACTTAATTGTAAGCCTTACACGTGAAAGTAGGCAATGAATCGATAAATATAGTCTTCCTAATATAACACATGCTCACCACCTGTCGAAGACGTCCACAAGATGTACCGATAACGAGTCGTTACAACTAGTTTCAATAATAACTGTGGTTAAAACCTTAACAACTCTCTAAATCTTTAATATATTAGTTTCTTTTTGGCGAGCAAATGCGCCGCAAAACGATTTAATTCATTGAATCGGGTTAAGGCGGAAACAGTGTCCTTCTTAGTCCTTGAATTTATTGAAGGGGATACTTCTTGTTTACTGGACGTGAACTAACCTCTAGAAATGATTAGCTAATACCAAAGTGGTCAAATGAAAGTGGTAGAAAAGTATAAACTTTGCAACATTAACAGAAACGACGCGGAAGTCAAAAAATTATTTGGTTTTGTGGTAAAACTATACCTACTTCTGAAGGTTTGTGTTGTGTGTTTTAAAACATTCTTTAGAGCGTACATATTGGTTTTTAATCAAAGTGAAACATTAACAAAAATGATCTTTTCGTGAAATGTGAAATTTATCTGTCCTGTTCAGGTCAAATTATAAAACATTATAACAGTAAGAAAACATGGAATTTTAAAATATATATAAAGTTCTAATTATGTTAAATTATCTCCTTAGAAATACCAGGTATGCATGTGTATTTACCTCTGTGACTTGGCTTGCGCCGTTACAAAAATCTCATTAGGGGTCTTAACAGGTTAGCTCTGCAGGACCGCCTGCCACAATTGATTTTACATAATCTGAAACATAAATTTATATCACGTAATGAAAAGAAATGAAAGCACGTAAAAATCACGGAACTAGATAGATATTTAAAACTTTTAAGACATATCAACGGAAGTTGAGATATATTTGCACCCACTTAATGAAATTTTGTCAAATATTAAGCTCCGTATATATAAAGGATAGATCCAAGTTAACAAAATTCAGAACGTGTAAACTTCAGATACACTTCGAATCAGATATATGTTTTGGTGTATCAACAGCGCGCAAGAAGATTCTGCCATCTCAGTAGATTTGTATAGTTTAACTGTCAATTATATTTTCTTGTGTCTTTTAAACACACGTGTGTTCAAATTACTTATCGAAAAATCTCAAGCAGGACTAATTTTGGTACAAGTTCTATTTATGTTATCTACGCATTATGACCTACGTTATTTAAAAAGTGTGTATATATAATGAAAAACGGCGGAAACAAAGAGGTTTTACTTCCAATCGGAACAAATGGAGAGTATTTTACTGTTGCGCAAAATTATTAATGATTAAATCAATATTGATTAAACACAAAAAATAAAGCTAATCACTTTTAAAAAGCACTAAGTGATGTTCTTCAAAAAATGGGCAATTTTTAAATTGCACTTTAAAGAAACAATTTTAATTAACATAAAGAACAGCCTACACTGTGCTCCTCACAGAAATAAAGCACGCGGCAAGTGACGAGGACACGAGAATAGTGTTGAGAGAAAACGAGATGATTCGTGCGCAAACAAGATAAGTAGATAATTAATATTCTGTTCATATGAGACGTAACTTACTTCGCATGCATTTTATAGGCAAATTTATTCTTTATTGAGATATTTTCAATTCTATTGACTTTAAAGTGTTTATGCTTTCAATATTTTCTTTTAGGCTGCAAGCCAATACCATTAGTATAACCTGAGGTAACAAATTCAAGAGACAAGAATTCTTTCGAGTATAGCGTGTTTCTGTATAAGAAAACAATCGCGAGAATATGGAAGAAAATCTAAATGCTAGCCGGAACGATTTCTCCGAAATTACAACTGTGGAAGAGGTTGGTTTAAATGATGATCAAGCTAACACATGGGAAATGACAACTGTTCAAATAATCAACTCTGACCGTGTAACAGAGAATTCAATTGAGGTTATCACTTTGGGAAACAATGCATTTGTTGCTGAATCAGGAAACACATGGAACACAACCACTGTTAACAATGTTACGATTGGCGAAGAACTATCGATTTCTGACCAAGCAAGTAACTATGAATTGACCACTGTTGGTGAAATTGATGCTGTTACAACAGTTGAAGAAGTGACATCCATTACTAATCAAGCAAGCAAATATGAAATGACCACCGTTGATGAAATTGATGCTGTTACAACAGATGAAGAAGTGATATTGATGTCTAATCAAGCAAGCAACTATGAAATGACCACTGTTGGTGAAATTGATGCCGTTACAACTGTTGAAGAAGTGATATCGATTTCTGATCAAGCAAGCAATTATGAAATGGCCGCTGTTGGTGGTATTGAAGCTGTTACAACAGTTGAGGAAGTTACAGCGGTTTCTAATCAAGCAAGCAACTATGAAATGGCTATTGTTGATGTAATTGATGCTGTTACAACGGTTGAAGAAGCAACATCCATTACTCTTCAAGCAAGCTACTATGAAAAGACCAGTGTTGGTGGTATTGATGCTGTTACAATAGTTGAAGAAGTAATACCGATTTCTAATCAATCAAGCAACTATGAAATGACAACTGTTGGTGAAATTGATGCCGTTACAACGGTTGAAGAAGCGACATCCATTTCTGATCCAGCATGCAACTATGAAATGACTACTGTCGATGCTGTTACAACGGTTGAAGAAGTAATATCAATTTCTGATCAAGCAAGCAATTTAACCACTGTTAGTGAATCTGATATTACAACTAACTGGAACACAGCCATCACTAACAATGTTACAACTGCCGAAGAAATGATGTCGATCACTGAAAAAGCAAACAACTATGAGATGACAACATTTGGTGAAATTGCTGCTCACACTATCGAAGACAGCTCATGGGAGATTCATACCCAAGGAACAATTTCGACGGAAGCGGAGTGCACAGTTAAACGTGAAGAAAAAACAATTATAAAAACTGACATGGAGTCTCAGTGTAACTTGATTAACATCGAAGACATTAATGAGTTAAGGGCTAAAGAAAACATCCTTGAACAAAACATTGCAAAAATGGAGGAGGAAAAGCAAACAATTGTGCATTCCTATCAATTAACAATTGCTGAATATGAAATATCGACAACAAAACTAACTCAAGACTATGAAATAAACATTAGTCAATGTAAATTAGAAATAACCTCACTTGAAGAGAGAGTCAAAAAATTGGAAGGAGACATTGTTAATGTCGAAGCTGAAAAAAAAGGTATCATGGATTCATGCCAAACTAGGATTGCAGAATATCAAGATACAATAACGAAGCAAACTCGAGATTATGAAACAAAAATCGGCCAGTACGAAATGGAGATAGGCACCCTTGAAAACAGAATAAAGGTTTTCGAGGAAAACTTTACCAGGTTCGAAAAGGAAAGAAAAGTCTTAGAAGAGTCCCATCAAACGAAGATCACAGAATACGAAGCTAAAACAACAAATCTAACTCAAGATTATAAGACAACACTTGGCCAACTTAAGATTGAAATTAATAACCTTGAAGAGAGAAACAAAAATCTGGAGGGGGACATCGCTAAATGCAAAGATGAAAACAAGAACATCTCGGATTCTTACCAAAAGAGGATCACAGAATATGAAGTTTCAACGATGAAGCTCTCTCAAGAATATGAAACCAAAACTAGCCAGCAGAAAATGGAGATACACACCCTTGAAAAAAGAATAAACATTTTCGAGAAAGACATTATCAGATTGAAAAAGGAAAGGAAAATCCTAGAAGATTCCTGTCAAACGAAGCTCACAGAATACAAAACTACAACAACAAAGCTAACTCACGATTTTGAAAAAACAATTGAACAATATAAGATTGAAATAAACAATCTTGAAGAGAGGAGCAATGTATTGGAGGGACACATTGCTAAATGCAAAGATGAAAAGAAAGGTATTACGGATTCTTATCAAACGAGGATCACAGAATATGAAGTTTCAACAACAAAACTAACTCAAGATTATGAAGCAAAAATCGTCCAATATAAAATGGATATTGATACCCTTCAAAAGAGAACAAAAGTGTTTGAGGAAGACTTTATTAAAGCTGAACTGGAAAGGAAAACGTTGGAGGATTCCTATCAATTGAAGATGAAAGAATACGAAGTTTCGAAAACAGAGCTAACTCAAGATTATGAAAGAAACATAGGACAACATAAAACGGAAATAGATAGTCTTGAAGATAGAATAAAACTATTTGAAATAAACATTGCTAAATGCGAAGATGAAAAGAAATGTATCATGGAATCAAATCAAACGAAGATCACAGAATATGAAGTTTCAATAACGAACCTAACTCAAGATTGTGAAACTAAAATCGGCCAGTATAAAATGGAGATAGAAACCCTTGAAGCCAGAGTAAAAGTTTTTGAGGAAGACTTTACAAGATTTGAAAAGGAAAGAAAAGAATTAGAAGAGTCTTATCAAACGAAGGTCATAGAATACGAATCTTCGATAACAAAGCTAACTCAAGATTATGAAAGAACACTTAGCGAATATAAGATTGAAATAAATAACCTTGAAGAGACAAACAAACAGTTGGAGGAAGACATCGCTAAATGTGAAGATGAAAAGAAAAATATCACGTATTCTTACGAAACAAGGATCACAGAATATGAAGTTTCAACAACAAAGCTAACTCAAGATTATGAAGCTAGAATTGGCCATTGTAAAATGGAAATAGATACCCTTGAAAGTAAAATAAAACTATTTGAAGTAGACAAGGTTAAACACGAAGATAAAAAGAAAAGCATTATTGATTCATATCAAACGAAGATCACCGAATGTGAAGTTTTGATAAGGAAGGTAACTCAAGATTATGAAACTAAAATCGGCCAGTATAAAATGGAGGTAGAAACCCTTGAAACAAGAATAAAAGTTGTTGAGGAAAATTTTACCGTACTCCAAAAAGAAAGAAAAATCTTAGAAGATTCCTATCAAGTGAAGATTAAAGAGTACGAAGTTTTAACAACAGAGCTTACTCAAGATTATGAAACAAAGATAGGACAATATAAATTGGAGATAAACACCCTTGAAAACAGAATAAAAGTTTTGGAGGAAGACGTTATCAGATTTGAAAGAGAAAGAAAAAACTTAGAAGAGTCTTACCAAACAAAAGTCACAGAATACGAAACAAAAATAACAAAGCTAAGTGAGGATTATGAAACAACACTTGGCCGATATAAGATTGAAATGAATAACTTTGAAGAGAGGAGCAAAATCTTGGAGCGAAACATTGCTAAATGCGAAGATGAAAAGAAAGATATCACGGATTCTTATCAAAGGAAAATAACAGAATATGAAATTTCAAGAATGAAACTAGCTGAAGATTATGAAATAAAGTTTGTCCAATATAAATTGGAGACAAGTACCCTTGAAAAACGATTAACAGTTTTTGAAGAAGACATTACTAGATACCAAAAAGAAAGGAAAACCTTGGAAGATTCCCATCAAGCGAAGATCGCAGAATATGAAGTTTTAATAACAAAGCTAACTCAAGATTATGAATTTAGAATTAGCCAACATAAAGGTGACATACATAAGCTTGAAGACAGAATAAAAAGGTTGGAAGAAGATATTGCTAATAATCAAGCTGAAAATAAAATTGTCACAGATTCGTATCAAGGGAAGATCACAGAACTTGAAGTTTCAACAACAACGTTAGCTCAAGATTATGAAACAAGAATTGACCTTTATAAAACTGACATAATTACTCTTGAAGAGAGAATAAAAGTAATTGAAGGTAACAGTCTCAAACTCGAACAAGAAAAGAAATCCTTGATTCACTCTTACCAAACAAAAATCATGGAACATGAAAGTTTAACAACAAAGCTCAAGGAAGAAACCAATAGGCACTGTCATGAGAAAAGCGAACTGATCGAAAAAAATGAACTGTTAAAAAGAGACAATGAAAAGCAAATGAAAGAAACACAACACGAGTTTGAATCAGAGATTGCTCGACTACAGTTGGCTAACAGTAAAATGAAGTTTTCACTTGAGAGCGCTGACAGAAAGAATGAAGAGTTACAGCATGAAATAAAAGACTTGGAGCTTAGATTGCAGAAAAGGTACGAGAAAGAAGAAGAGATAACGAGAGATTTTGAGTCTCAGATTAAACAACTAACAGCAGAGAGAAAACAAATTCTTGAAGCACGGGACATCGATTTTATGATGCTGAAAGATAAACTTCAAATGATGGAACAAGAGCTGAAAACAAAAGAGGACCAGTATGAAGTGGCTATGAAAGATCAAAAGAAAGCGTTAAATCAGGGTTTTCAAAAAGAAATAAAACAAACTGAAGAAAGATACTCCGAGAGCCGAAGACAAATGATGGAGGACCATAGAAATATTGCTTCTAGTTATGAGGTAACAATAAAGGAACTAAATCTAAATTACAGTTCTCAAATTACCGACTTGGGGTGTCAAAAAACAGAACTTGAGGTCAAGTACAAAAGTTCAGAGCAAATGGTCGAAGGGCTTAAAACAATGTGTGCTGCTCTAAAAGAAATGCACAACAATGCCATTGAAGACTTTAAAAAAGAATTGGAGATCCAGCACCAAAACATGAAACGGACGATAAAGGAAAAATTTGACTGCGAGAAAGCGATACTGGAAGAAGAAAAACAGAAAAGTGATGAAGAATACAAAAAAACAACGATAAATTTAAAAGAAACTATCAAGAGCCTGGAAAGAGAACTTCTTACAACGGAAGAGAATTATAAAAAGACGGTGAAAGAGTTAAAAGATAAAAACGAAAAACTGGTAATGGAAATGGAAACATGTTCTACAAATGAAAGAAAGAGCATTGGCGAAAAACACAGGAAGGTTGTAGCAGAATACGAAACAAAGCTAACAACCACCAAAACGAGCTATGAGGCTCAAGTTGCTCAACTTCAGTCAGATAACTTGCTCCTTCAAGACGAAAATGAGCGCATTCGAAAACGAATAGAACTGTTACAACTGAAATTTGAACAAAAGGAGAAAAATCATGAAGAAGAAGTTGCTCGGTTAACGAAAGAATTTAAGGAAAAATATATAAAAGAGAAAGAATACCTGAAAAGCAACCATGAAAGAGAAAAAGTACGAATTGATGAAAATCAACAGAAATCTCTAGAAGATTACGCAAACAAGATTTCACAACTGGAAAAGGAGGGCGAAGAACGCCTTAAACATCTGGAACAAAGGAGCAAACGAAACCAGGAAGAATTCCAATGTGAAATTGAAGCTTTGGAAAATGCTAAAGCATCAAGTGAACAGCGAAATAAAAAAGTTATCGAAAGTCTTAACGAGGAAATTCGGGACTTGGAAAACAGGTTTGATGTTGAAAAAAAGCTTCTAGAGAATAGATATTCCACAGAGAAAGAGACTTTGATAAAAGAACAACATAGAAAAATCGAAGAATGGCGTACAAAGCTTACCGTCATTCAAGATGGGTATGAAACAAAATTATCCGAAATTGCCAAAGAAAGAAAACTTGAACAAGATAACTTAGAAAGAAGTGTATCAGAAATGCGTTCTCAATTATGTACAAAAGAAAAACAGTCTCATGAAATCTTAAACGAATTTCAAAACAAATCAAAAGAAAAATTTGAGCGGGAGAAAAACGAACTCTCTGAAGTATTCCAGAAAGAAATAGAAACTCTCAAACAAAAGCACAAAGACATAACAGCAAATTATCAAACTAGCGTCAAAGAGATTAAAGAAGAATATAACGAAAAGATCGACAGATTAAAAAGCCAACAAACGTATTTCAAATTGGACCTTGAAGAAAGAGTGAACTATTTGCAGCAAAATTACGACGAAGTTAAAAAAGAAAACGCAGCCTTAATGAAAGAGAATAAGAAAAACAGTCAAGACTACGAGACAACACTACAACGCTTTCAGCAAGAATATGAAACAAAACTTTCTAATGCAATATCTGAAAAAGATAAACTAAAGAAAATATATATAAAATTCTGTGAGGAAGATCGGGAAGAGGACAAAGAGTATGAGAACAAGCTTAGTAAACTGGACCACAAAGTCAAGCAAAACGAGACGCTCAATAATGAACTCAAACTTAAAATAACAGCTCTAGAAGAAACTAAATGTCAGCTAGAAGAACAATGTTTGATAAAATCAAAGGAAAATCATCGACTTCAAATGGAGATGATGACGCTTTCAGAAAAATTAGCAAATCAAAATCATGTCATAGAAGAGCACAAACCTAAAATACAAGAAATGGAAGAAAAGTTTGAAAAATCAGAAGAAATTTATCGCCAAGAAACAAGAAAACTTAGAGTTGAGTACGAAGAAAAGTATTTTGATGAAAGAAAACTTTTGGAAATGGAGCACATGAAAGAGATTAACAAATTACGACAAAAGATTGTTAGCGAAATGAGCCAAAAAGTCCAACTCGCTCAAAATGTTGAGGAACTGCGCAAAGAAACTTTGGATCTAAAATGTAAATGCCAAAACCTAAATGAGCGATACACTGAAAAAGAAAATGAACTAAACATGAAATTTCAGAAAGACATTATGGCGTTACAGAACAACTATAAAGAAGAAACTAGTTGCCTACACAAGTATCTGGACGAAGAAAAAAAGGCACGTAGCAATTTAGAGAAATTCAATATTGAGCTTCAGAACAAAATATTGCTTATGTCAGAACAGAGGGAAGAAAATGTTCAAGCAAGAATTAATGAAACGTTGAAAGCAACACTTTTAGAACAGCAACAAAAGAGAGAAGTCAAAGAACACGAGAGTATGGCATCGCACGAAGTGAAACCATTACTGTCGAAAAGAGGTGAACAATGTCACAACTGCCAGAATCTCTCTGACCAGTTAGAGAAATTGGTTGAAGAGATTGGGGACATGAAGAATGATAAAGACAAAAATCTTGCTAAACTACGAGAAAATAGAGAAAGCTTAAAAAAGGACCTAACACAAGCAGCTTCCAAGCAGAGAGATTTGGAATTTAACAACAACAAACTAAAACAACAAATTCAAGAACTGATTGATAAAAATGACGAGATGGAAGCATTCAATAGAAAATCGGATCGGGATATCAAATGTTTAAATCTTAAAATCAAGGAGCTTGAAAAAGAACATAGCAAAGAAAAAGACTTTCTTGAAAGCAAATGGGAACAAGAAAATCGTACCGTAACAAGCGACTGGCAGAGAAAACACCATGTATCAAACGAAAAAGTGAAAGAACTTCACTCACTTGTTGCTGCATATAAAAAATCTGTGGACGAACTTCGATTCACAATAGAGTCCCAAGAGAAAACAATAAAATCAAAGGTGGATAGTTTTGATAGCGAGAGACGAAAGCTTGCCTCCAAGCATCTTGAAGAAACCACGATGCTTAAGAAACGAATCATTAGTCTTGAAAACGATTTAAAACTAAGGTCTGACTTGTTGGAGCAACGCAAGAAGGAATGGGAAAATGTCATTCACGAGACTACAAGAAAGTACTCTTTGCTTATAGAACAATGTGAACACAAGAATCGTTCAATAACATTACGCTTTGAAAACGAGATTCAATGCTTGAAAAGAAAACTTGATGAACAAAAGGAAACGTTTGAAAGACGTTGTAGGGAAGCCAGGGGAAACTGGGAAATAAATTCACACCAAAAATATTGTCGAGATGCAGACGTTGTGTTGTCAGAAGTTGCAACTCTAAGGCAGCAGTTTGAGAAAAACAAAATGGAAATGACTGCGAATTTTGCAAAGGAAAAACAAATTCTAAGAAACGAAAACGACGTCAAGATTGTTGAATATAAAGAAAAAATCAGTGAGCTGCAAAATGAAATCTCCTTATTGAGGAAAACTGAAACATGTCTAACAGCTGATGTTAAGAAGTTACGAGAAAAATTAAAAGAAAAGGAACTGCAAGAGTCAAGTCTTGCCAGCAACGAAGAAACACATTTGAAGTTTATACTTGAGGAAGACGTTCAGAAAAATATCGAAAACATAAAGCAGGTGCATGCTCAAGAAATTGCCATGAACAACAAAAAACACGACCAGGAAAAACAACAGCTTCAAGACAGATATACACGGGAGAAAGACGAATTAGAAAAGCGCCATTTTGAATTTAAGTTGACAAGAAAGTCAGAGATTGAAGAGAAAGAGAAAGATTATCGATCGAAGTTAAGTATCACTGAGGAGCAACTGCGGAGTGAACGACAATTACGTCTTGAACTTGAAAGAAAACTTGCTTCACAAAATGAATCATTTCGACAAATGGAAAAGCTTCGTATTCAAGAAACTAACCGAGAGAAAGAGGATCTAGAAACAAAGTATAAACATGAAAAGCAATTGCTTAAAGAGAAAGTAGAAACGTTGTCCAACGAATTACAGAATTTGGTAAAAGAAAAGAGTAACGATAACCACTGGTACAGAAAAAAGACAAGTGAGTTAAGAGAGCACCATGAGAATGAAATAAAAGAACTTAAACAACTTCATGAAAGAAATATGCAAAGTTTGGAAGAAAACGTTAAGCAGGAAAGTGGAAATGAATACAGACAGTTTCAAAGAAAGACCGAAAATGAAATTTCAGATTTGAAACAAAAGTTAGCAGATGCCGAAAAAGATCGTAGTGATTTGAAGATTAAATTTAACAAAGAAAAAATTGAAATTCAACGTTCTTTTCATACAGAAAAACTAGAAATACATGAAAAGTCAAAGATAGAAATCGCCCAGGCACAAACGTTTATGAAAGATGAACTTCAGACACGTCTAGCGAGTGAAAAAACCTACTATGAAAAACAATTATTAAGCCTTCGCCATGAGATCAGTTCTCTCGTATTTCAAAAGAAGCTTTTGGAAAACCAAATAATTCAGGAGGATTATCATAAAAAAGATATGGTTACCGAGATGGTATTTGAAGTAAACAAAAAAATGCAGTCGGATCACTCCTATATAGAGCATTTTATGAAGGAGTCTCAACAGGAAGCTCAGAAACTCAGAGATGAAGTTAACGAAGCAAGAGCAAGCTATAGACGCGAAACCATCAAACTGCGACTTGATCTGCAAAGGGAAAAAGAAAAAAATGCTGAAGTAATGAGCGAAGTCATGGTAGGAGCAATCACGAAGACAACAACGCGGACGTCTGGGGACGAAATTCCTGTGAGTATTGAGGCACTTTCCTCTTTGGTACAATTTTGTAATGTTTAGTTTTCTGAAATCAAAGGAGTAACTGTCATCTAACTAAAAAAAAACAGAGAAACAAAGACATAGATGGTACGTTAGGCGCTTTAATATAAAAAAATAACAGAAGGTAACAAAAATGAATGAAAGAAACGTTTAGTATACAACTATTTTGAAAAAAACTGACATTTGCAATTGCCGGTAACATGACCAAAGGGTACTATGGGGGTTCATAAAGCAGAAAACTCTGACATTTTTTCACAACTGCAGCTCTCCTCGCTGATAGGTGCACGCGCAGCGATGACAACAGCCTCTTGCAACTGATAAGTATTTTACGCTGATTGACCAATTCGGCGCTTGCTTGAATATGATTTGTTTAGCTTAACTATCCTATTAATTCAAAATTGGATACTTCGTATAAAAGTCGAATCCGTGAAAGTCATCGGAGAAACCGATCCAATTAATGATTAATTGAATAATAAAAATATAATAGTTTGGCCTGTGGTATAGAGTTTACTGACCTGGTATATAGGTGAATCTTTGTTTAAATTCCTTGCTCGTTAGCATACGTGCTTCTTTTTCTAAGGCCTGGGCCAAACGTCGAACTTCACATGTGCCGAATCTAATGCTAATGAGCAAATTCTATTGTTCTACCTCATTTACATTAGATT
>JAODFW020393921.1:0-12127 GCA_027575235.2 Palythoa mutuki | reverse complement strand
AATTGTCGGAGTTTTAGTTCCGTTATTCTAGAATAGTGACCAATGAAGGGAAGCTTAAAATAGCGTGTATTGTTGGAGTCATCAACTGTACGGCTTTGAACAGAAGACTTATTGAGATACTGCTTAAAAGTTCTGTCAACGATGTGTGAAGGAAAGGAATTACGCTTGAGAGTATCGGAAAGTTGATTAAAATCGCTGTGAAAACCGGATGTTGTGTTGTTAATTTTAGAAATCATGTCAATAAGAGTTCTAATAAGAACGTCATTATTTTGTATCATTTTTATTCATTAACTGGCTTTCACTTATAATGTATTATATTTCATTCATTTCATTAAACTGATGATGGCATAAGCATGTCGAAACATGCCTTTCAAAAAATTTGTTGTGTTTTTTCAAGTTGTACTGTAGTACCTTCCACTCCTTCTGAATCAACTTCGAGTGAAGACTGGGACTCACTTAGCAACCGCTCTCTGTCACCACATCGAAAGGACACATCAGCTAACTCAAGGCTTCCCTCAGTTTGATCTGAAGGGCTTGAAGGATCACTGGTCTGGCTGTCTCCAACAAAGTCTAGCAGAGGGGTTTCGTCCTCTGTCGGATAAAGCTTCAAGTTATTATAGAACGCCATAAACATATTCAATATCCTTCTCTAATCATCAGTATATGGGCTTATCGTATACATTAAACTTTGTTGCACTCGTTTGAACCTTAACATTATTGAAAGATACAGAATGTTAAAGTGCCAATGAAGTAATATCTTTTTATCATGATTTCAAAGATAGATGACAAATGTGTTATATGTAATTCATTAAAAAAGATTGGAAAAGCTATTTTGGTCGTTTTTGGTCGGCAAATCTACCAATCTGATAGTCCTTACCCGAATCTTCTTGTGTGGAGACATCAGTAACCTTTAAAAACACCTAAAAGCAGACAAGATTTATTAGAATAAAAAGTTGAATTCCGGACTGAACTGTTGATTGAATTCTGTAACAAATGGCCAATAGAGCCAACAAGGGATGACATGTTGCGATAAGAATTGGGTGAAATATCATAATCAAAAATTAGCAACTTTCAGAAAACGCCTGATCTTCAAATTTTTGTTTTACTAAACAAATAAGTTGTTAGGTTGTTAATTTTGCTAGACTTTCGAGTTTCAGGTTTTAGAAAATCTTCTTAAAAAATTTAAATTATAATTCTGGGCATCGAAACTATGGAGTGCTTAGATCAACGTTCAAGAAAAAAAAAGTTCGACTAAACAGTGCAGCAGACGAAAGAATCACCTCTTCCAATGTTGTGTGCATGATTCCATAGCTAGCGACACCAAGTTTTTCAAGATTCTCATCCAGAGAAGTGAAAAACTTTTCAAAGCATCCTCTCTTTACTGAGTGTTCTGGCAATACAAAGGTCAGTTCTTGCTGTGATTCTTGCTTTAGTGTCGCAGCAGCAATGTGGGAAACAACAAAACGATGCACAAGTTCTTTCTGATTAGGAATACTTTCAAGTAGACCTGAAACTATAACAAAAATAATTGCATCATTATCATTATCTTCATCATCATCATAACCATATTCATCACAATAATCATCGTCAGAATAATCATCATCTTAATAATAATAACAATATAACAAATGTCATCAGCATCATCCTCATCTCCATCATCTTCGTTTATCTTTTTTATGTTTAATAAAAGTAACTTACGCACTTAGCGCCAAATCCTTAAGAGGGATTCTTAATGCCGTAATTTCAATGACAATGACAATGACAAAGAATAACGATAACGAAACCAGACTATAAGACCTTTAAGTGCAGTAAAATCTTAACAAAATAGATTCCTTTATTGTCAACGATTACTCTAGCTGCAGATTTGGAAAAACAAAAATACACCTTTTTGAGTAATGTGTAGCAGGAACATGGATTTCTATGAACATAATCAAATGCTCCAGGATTAAGACTTAAAACCTTTCCAGACCTAAGAATTCCATCAACTTTTAAATATTCCAGGTTTTGCGCGACTTAAACAAACTCTGAATCAGTTTGTTATTCTACCCAAAAGAGTATTAAAAGTAAAGAACTACAAATACAAACATCAAAACTCAGCAACATTTATCAAAAATGCAAAGACATTAACACAAACACAGGTGCGCAGACACTGACAAAAACACAACCATATATGAACAAATTTTCAAATAAAAACGAAAACAATATTTAAAGCATAGTTTTTATAGATGTCGCTTGCCTGGAGAAGTTCTTGAGGGCTTGATTTCTCCTGCTGGACCAAGAGTCTGTAAGCTTTGAGAAGATCCTTGTGGCGATCTGTTGGTTTTCTTCACAACTGTAAGATTATAACCTTCACCAAAACGACTTTTGAGAAACAGCGGTGATCCAACACAGCGGAGTTTCCCATTCGAGATAATGGCAATTCGGTCACCAAGTATGTCCGCCTCATCCATGAAGTGAGTGGAGAGGAGAATCGTTCGGCCTGGAACAGACAGATAAACACCCAAAAAATTACATAAAGCAATACTTTCAGGTAATGAAAACTGAAAATGCTTAACGAGGTTCAAACTATGTTTATTTACAAAGAACGTACGACATTAACTATCCACCTTTCTTGTATCTAATAAGAAGGTCCCAAATGGCCCTTCTTGCATACGGGTCCACTCCAGCAGTGGGCTCGTCCAGAATCACTGTTCGAGAGCCTGCTACAAAAGCCATGGCCACTGATAACTTTCTCTTCATTCCTCCACTTAGGGTGTCCACTGCACATTGGCGCTTGGCTGGTAAGCCAACATCCTTTACCAATCTAACAAGAAAAAAAGTTGTTTCTACCGTGGTCACAGACCGTGCACAAAATCAAATAATGAGTGAAAGAAACAAGGAGTCAACTGAAATAAGTTTCAAATCAGTAAAAGGGAAAATGAGGAACAAAATAGAATAAAATGTGGATATTAGTAAATATAATATATTCTATTCTTCTTAACACTTGTCAACCACCGTTATACACGTAGCAAGGTCGTTACCAAAACAAGTCAAAACGGTTTCACTTACGTGAAAGGTCTTAAGATTTTTTCAACATTTCCGTTTTGAAAAATTCAAGCCATTAGTAGTTTGACTCTATATAATTAAAAGTAGGCGTTTAAAAATTAGATGAGACAAAATATTTGTAGTAAACTATTTTTCCCCAGATCTGGAACACGGACTCATGAAGATGTCAATAATGAGGAACTACAAATTTTTGCTGAGCAGAAACATGGGTGTATTGATAATTACAGTGAAGTTGCCATGACTACTTGCAGTCACATTAAGTCGATTTAAAACAAAATCGATCAAAGCTTGTGGCAGTGTGTTGGCAATTTTGAATCTGAAATAGCTGTTTACAGTTTGCTTTAACAGCCTACGACTTGACATTTGCTGCCTTGGTGAGATGAGCTAAGAGATTTATACACGTAGTTTCTAAGTGGAGTTTTTAGAAAACGAAAAACAAACTCTGTGACAAAGGCGTTAATGAGTCGTATATTCTTTCACAATTTCAGAGTTGATTTTTAAAAATGCCTGAAGGAAATAGTATTTAATATGTCAGTCTAGTATTTTCGTTTACTAAGTCCTACCTGGTCCTACATCATCTTTTAGAACTCGAACTGAAAGAACGAGCGCTCAGAAAATAGGTATCATAATTTGTTTTAAAGCTAAATGCCTTAGTTTTTAACATCCAAAACTGCTGCTTTTGTCGTTCATTTAGAGACTGGGGCATGTAAATAAATACGTTTACAAATACTACAAAGTGTAAACAAAGCGTTCGTCTACATAAACCGTGACTTACTGGTCCATTTCCTGTTGTACTTTGTGAGCCGGCATTCCTTTCATTCGTGCATAGAACCATAAATGCTCATCCACGGTTAGTCTGATCAGCAAAATAACACGATAAAATGTCAGTAAAGTCGCTGTTACACGTTGAAACTTTTAGCTGAAACTTGTATGCAACGACGATGTGAAACAAGTTTCAGCAGGCGTTGTACCGTGTAACATAGTCGGTTTCGTGAAACTTTTTTTATTTTCGTTGCAAGACAGGTTTTACGAAAAGTAGAACTGCTTTCTACTTCTGCAACTGTCGCAATGATCTCAGTGGGGATAAAAACAAGAGTTTCACCGTGTAACACCACTTGGTGAAACTTCTTTCGCATGGTCATTACACACAAGTTTCAGGTAAAAGTTTCAAAATGTAACAGCGGCTTAACTAATCATTAATTTTTATCGAGATTTCCCCCATTTGCCTCTTTGAGAAAGTAACTCGATCAATGAATTACTGACACAAAAAATAATAATCTTACCTATCAAAGAGCACATTGTGTTGAGGACACATCCCCAAACTCGTTCTTATCTGATCCATATCCATACGAATGTCATTGCCATAGATGAAGGCAGTGCCAGATGTTGGAGGAAACAATCCTGTTAGAATGGACATCGTAGTTGTCTTACCAGCGCCATTGTGGCCTAGGAAGGACGTTATCTGACCTTCATACAGGTTCAGAGTCAGGCCATCCACTGCAAGCTTGTCTCCATTCTTGTAACGCTACAAGTTAAAAAAAACGCACAGTGGTAAAAATGGATCCAACATATTGCTGGACGCATTATAATGGTTTGCAATGGACGTTGCTGATTGCTAAATACAATTTAATAGGAGATCTTAAGTTACAAGGTCAGTCACGCTAGCGACGACAAAAACGATCAATGGTAAATAAAATAACTGCAAAATGAAATCCATCGAGCTAAGCACCTGCATGAGATTGTCGTGAAACACTAATTCTAGATTTCTGGAGCCTACGAGGACGTTATAACAAAAATGTACCAGGAATTGTTTACCTGCAAGACGAAACTCTTAATCAATTTCTTTCCACAAAGTTAAAGCCAGAGTAAACAAAACCCTAATGACCCGCCAAATAAGTAAAGAACAAATCAAAAATAAACTGTCTCTGGGCTGTCGCTACTGGCGTTGCTGTCCCCGTTGCTTAAGTTCCCTATTGTCCAACAGAAACCTACTCAGGTAATGCCCATTTAAACAGTCCTAAAACGTTGGTATTGCGCCAACTTAACAGATTCGCTGGAAGCTACTGCATAATGCACAGGCAATGCACAATCCCCACGTCGTAAACTTGTAGTCTTGTATGATATCACAAACACACTAGAGTGACTGTCGAGTATATATTTCATCGTGTCAACAACAAACAAGAGTGTTTTAATATGCCGAATTCCAAATTAACACTGAGAAGAAGGTTGGAAAAACAAGCCGCTACCACGTTTTTCGATTTTCAACCGACTCTGTGGCATTTGGAAACAGTTTTTTGAGTTATTGATAAGACTTCACAAGCTAATTCATAATATTTGGAAAACTTGAAAAAAAATTGACATCTAAGCCATCGTAACACACGAGTGTTTTCCTTTGTTTTAGCTTTATAAATTATGAGTTGGAGAAGATTATGTGATACTACCATTAAATTATAGTTATGCAAAATCAAATATGTGGCCTGATACATAGATAAAAAGAAGTTGTTTTCAAGACTCTCCTACATTATGTTCTATTTGCTTTAGTTAGGGCATTTATACCTTCACCAAGTTCTCCACTGTCACACCCAGAGGGAGGTGGACAGGTTCTCTTTCATATGCCAGCAATCCTGGCATTCTAGTGTCGCCTTCAAGCTCATCTGACGTCATCGGTTGGTATTCCTTATTCCGCAGCCGAGGACAAGACTTATTGTTGTGGCCGAACCAGTAGGTCACTTGTAATGGAAAGTACCATGGTCTGGGAAGGCCATACGAGCCTGGGTGAACAGCCTCGATATACCACACAAGAATGACGTATATAATTGTATCAACCACCAGCATAAAACATATCTTTAACAGGCTAAACTCATCTCCCTCCACCTAGAAAATCAAGCAATTGGTGCTTCACGTATTGTAACAGTTTAGTTTCATTATACATCCAACAAGACGTTCTTAAGATAGCTTTAGAGGAATCTGTCGGTCATTGAGATATTTAATTCTAACAAAAGTTTAAAGTGTTCTCTCATTGCAGTTTCACGAATTAAGATTATCTATGATCAACTCCCGGTCACCACTTTCGTTTCCAGATCATTTTTTACTAGCAATCACTTATTAAGAGTTCCGGCATTTCCAATTTGGCTTTCAGTTTCGTCATTCCCTGCCTTCTACAGTTGACTACCACTCACTTTCTTTTATTTTTAATCACATTAATTCGACAAGAATGCGATGTTAAGTTTGGAATATTTGACTTCGCCATTACTTAATCTCATCCAAAAACATCATCTTATTCACTTTCCTTTACTACACTCTGCCAACATTCACTCACATTCATCATCATATATTATTAATTATCATCGTTTACCCACATTCATCATCATTTACTAAATTTATTCATCCTATTTTAATGTACTTTATGCTATTCCCTTCTATAGTTGACTACCGCTTGCTATCATTCACCTTAAATCATATTTATTCAACAAGAGTGCGATGAGTAAAGCATTTTACATCTCATTAATTATCTACCCTTTGCTCCTTCACCATCATTTCCCCTCATCAACAGTCACTCTTATAGATCACCCTTCACTAGACTCTGCCATGATTCACAATCAATGATTAATCTTCACCAACGTTTAATTGCATTCATAATCATTTACCAAATTTCACCGACACTAATCTTTGTCATAATTCACTAATTTTGTCATCATTTACCCACATCTACCACTACTTTCGCTTATCCACCATCATTCGCGAAATTTCACCACCATAATTTATATTATATCATCATTCAAAATAAATCCCCAACAGTCACTTACCGGGCTTAGTCCAATGTTATTCCACTGAACGCCAATTCCTTCTTCTTCATAAAGAGCAAAGTATCGTGCACCAAGTCCAAATGCTGTGGTTGAGAAAAGACTGGCAGCAACTTTTTCCTGATTCGTGATATTTACACCTGCCCCCTCTTCACGAATGGAAATAAATACGTATGGCATGTATGTAAGGAAGTAGATGATACCACCACAGGCAGCCGCCAGCTTGGCTTTAGAGAAAAAAACACTGACCAGGAAACAGAAAACGATTGTCGCAATTACAAAAAGCATCAGAAAGAGCCAGATGATGACAGCATTGCTGTAGGCCAGGATTTTACCTTGCTGTTGGGAAGGAAAGAAGGGCATACAATGATTGTTTTAATACTAAATCTGTAAAATGGACATGGAAGTCAAAACTGTGGGCATTCTGAACCCATTTTTTGTTACAAACATAGAAAGTGACAAAAATAATAAAGTTATTACTGTATAACAAAGATGGTAAAATGGTCAATAAATTAGTATTGCTATCCGCTGGTTTTATTCACAATATTTACAACTTTTACAACCTAAAACTGACGGGAGAAAACAACAAATTCTTAAAAGTCATTAATAAAAAAAGATTTAGTAAGCTTCGAAAATAATTCAGAAGCATTCTGTTCTTTTGTCTTAGTGTCACTATTCCTTCTGCACTCATAATGCTAAGCTTAAGTTGTACAACCTCAAGTTAAAGTGCATATGTTTCCATATGTGCTATTTTCGTAATTGTTAATGTCATTTAAAGCGTAAAATATATCAAACAAAGCCATAGTGCTGAAAGTTGAAGAAATACCGTCTTTGTTCCTCGCACCATCTGTTCCCGATGAGGAAATTACACTGAGGCAGCCTGTTGCATTCAAATGCTCGATTACATTTCGAAATTTGATCATAGGTTCCATAACGTACACTTAGCATACAACAGTCAAGACTTTCTCTCCAGCTGATTAACAAACTAATCCACACAAAAAGATATCACTGAACAGAAGCTGGCTCTCATTTAACTATGGCACTCACTTTTCAACTTTGAGTCGTCACAAAATACACAGCTTGGTTTCATCATTTAGCTTACCTAACACTGATCAATTAGTTGAAAAAAGGCTACAGGCAAGCACTGCCTGTTTCTCACCTAAAGAGGATACGTATTTATCTAAAGGTAAAAAAGTCATCTTGAAATCACTAACCTTTAATACCACTGTGAGAAGTATGACAGTTATGGACATTGCTGAGACTCCAGTAATGAACCATGCTACCCAGTGAACAGCATTACTGAGACCCATCATCTTCATGACCTCCTTTAATCGCTGTTCCTTCTCGTACACAATGCTTTGCACCACAAGGGCCACCGTGTAGATAAAGGACACAGTCATACACAGTGGCATCATGTGCTCGATCACAAACATGAACCTTTTGGGGAAAATGATAATAAAAAACATCTGTGACGGACGTTATGTTGTTACATACACTGCAAACCAACATCCTAGTTTCTTCAACCTACCTCGGTTTTCTTAGTAGAATTCCAACACACACTTTAACTGGAATCCAAACCTACACATCATTAAATGAAATTCCAACTCACAAACTATTAACTGGAAGGACAAGTCGCATGATTATAATTGGAACTTCAACCCACATATTAATTGGAACTCCAGTCGAAACATAACTAGAATCCCAACCATCACATCATTAACTGGAATACCGGTCCCCACATAATTAAATGGAATCCCAATCTACAGTACACAATATTAACTAGGATCCCAATCTAAACATTGACTGGAACCTCAATTAACGCATCATTAGCTGGAATCCTAATCTAAACATCGGTAACTGGAATCCCATGATGGCTAATTATTTTTCATGGAAGGAGATAGATGACAGCTCCAACAATTTCGGGGTACCAGTTCCAGCATGCATAAAATGGTAAAGTTATGATCCTTTAGGTTCAAACAGCAGAATGAAAAATTTTGTTCTCAGATAGTATTCTTTATGAATAAAGTGAAGCAGGCAGTGCATACTAACGTACTTCATACCTTTAAAAGGGATCTATCATAGTTGAGGCTGTGACCTCCCCATGTTTCAGAACGTATGGGTTTTTTAATTTTTTGATAATAAAAAGTATATATATAAATTAAACATCATATCTTATACATAATACATTGTATTTACATATAAAATTATTTACTTAAGTTGGTAAACTTACATAAATTTCAAATAAATTTTGAATAATTCAGTCCGTTAAGTTCACTTACCTATCCTTAACATAACACGGATAAGGCATTTCATGAAGATACACTGCTGGCTTTATGACGTCTCTGCCTGTCATTTCATCTACTATTGCTCTTTCTATCTGATCTTGCAGCAACACAAACCCAAGGTCATAGTAGTTCTGGTAGTAGCTATGAGGGCCTGGCCGCCAGTATTTTGTTCGTATATCTTTAGTTGATGGTGTGAACCAAGTGGCGTTCATTCTGATTTTGTACTTGATATGTGGCGGCAACTTTGTCTGGTTAGCCTTCACGTTTTTGAACACAATACCTACGATACAAAGAGTTTTAGACTCCTTGACTGTCTAGCTCGACATATTTTCCATTTTGTTATAGAGAAAGAAAATATGTTGTAGAAAATTGGTGAAGCTCAAAATCTCTGTGCTTTTTTACGGTGTTTGTCAAATCTTCTGGCCTCTTAGCTATAACAAAGGTTCAAACTTATTATCTAGAGGAGCATGAAGAACTCTTATTATGTATTGATTACTCTTTCAATATACATAATATTTACAAAAAGGCAAAATAACCGGCACATAAAATACATACATTGTTTAATAATACAAGAACTACTTGAAGTTAAACATTTGAATGACAATGTGGTTGGCACAGTGGTAAGATCTCTGCCTTCCAACCACAAGGTCCCGGGTTCAAACCCCAGCTCAGCCGAGTGTTGAACATTTGTGTGACTTTCCTTGGTTCACACAGTGGTAAGATCTCTGCCTTCCAACCACAAGGTCCCGGGTTCAAATTCCAGCTCAGCCGAGTGTTGAACATTTGTGTGACTTTCCTTGGTTGGCACAGTGGTAAGATCTCTACCTTCCAACCACAAGGTCCTGAGTTCAAATCCCGGCTCAGCCGAGTGTTGAACATTTGTGTGACTTTCCTTGGTTGGCGCAGTGGTAAGATCTCTGCCTTCCAACCACAAGGTCCTGAGTTCAAATCCCGGCTCATCCGAGTGTTGAACATTTGTGTGGCCTTCTTTCCACCAAAGTTGACTCACCTTTCCATTCTCCTGAGGTCGGTTAATGAGTACCAGCTTCTGCTAGGGCCAACCCGGCTGTGATTGATTAATGCCCCGTCCAGTGGGAGTCAGACTCTCGTGTGCTTAACACTACAGACACAGGAGATAAGTGGGCCATTAGGCTCGTAAATGGATTTAGCTTCTTAGCTTGTCACAGCAATGGCCAATAACAGGTCACCAAGGAACCATCAACTGGCAAATGTCCTGCTTTATCAATTCAGAAACACACTGACACCACAGGTCATACATTCTGCCTGTATGATGTGATTAACTTAGTTAGGAAGGACAGGTTCCAAAATAGGCCAGGAAGCACATATAGAATGATGTAGAAACCTGGTCTTCGACCACAATTGGGCTACAAAGTCACATGTGCATCATGGAGAGTTTAGGAAGGCACCTTGGGGCTTTGCCCCCACCTACTTTGGTGACGCTATGGGGTTTTTTCATCTCTCATCTTGTGATTTTTTTGTAACACAACTGTAATATTCAACTGTTTAGGGCACTTCATGTTGTAATTTTTGAGGGGGTTGGGATCGGGTGAACCATTGGTCTGATTGAAAACATGGGCTCCCTTTTCCCAGATTTCTGGATCTGCTGCTGTACATTCAAATTAGCTCACTGTCTTGTCAAATGATCAGTGTTGTTATGTGACCGAATGTGCACAGTTGCTATCTTTAACTGTGTTGTTTCAGTGGGATAAATACTTTTATTTCACCAAGAATTTAACATACAAATTTCTAGCAATTTTGTTGAGTAGACACATAGCTGAATGGCTTATTTCTAATTGGTTTGATACTAAGAGATTATAGTACAAGGTCTGTATGAAAAATATCAGACCGAGGTCTTGAAAGTACAGACTGAATCTTCAAAAGTGTTCTGAAAAGTTTTGAAAATTTTCTGAAAATCAATGTTTGGGAAATCGGTGTGAATATGTGCATTTTTGGCCCGTGGGGCAAATACAGACTTTGACAGACTGCGTGTGAACCATTGAGAATGCAAAATTGCAAGGTCATAATATTATAATAATTTTGTTATTTTAATAACTTTCAGGTTTGCAACTACCACCATCAATTTTATAGACCAGAGAACCTTTGTGTCATCATCACTGGTCAGGTGAAACCTGAAAAGGTGTTTGAAGCAGTAAAACCATTTGAAAATAAGATATTATCAAAGGTATAAGAAAAATGTGTTCTTTATATATTTAATCTATAGGTTTTCAATGAAATATCTTCAATTGTCCTAATAGATAGGTTGATATTTCAACTCATTTTCAGCATGTAAAAAAAAGACATTTTAACCAGTTAAAAGATGAACAAAAGGCATTTAATAATAATAAAATTTTGTGCATCAGTTTTGTATGATAAAAGTTAAAAAACATGTTTAAGATGATTTCTCTTAACATGCGGTGTTGTTAAATTTGTCTTTGATACTTTAAAGAATTATTTTGACTGAAGAAGGTTAAGGTTTAAAAATTGTGTCAAACATACACTGATCAAGAAAGTTAAAACCAGTTAATTTCAAAGGAATGGCAAAATTTCTGAAACAAAGAATTCATAAATATTAATTAGGGAAATAAAAATTGAAATTATAAAAGAAAGGCAAAATTTTAAATAAGAAAAAACAAATGATTTATAATTCAACAAAGAACTCAAAAAAGAATTAACATATCTTATGTTTTATTAGAATTTTCAGTGAAACAAAATTTCAAATGCAGTATGCATATGATGTACCATTTCATTTTCACTGTTTTTTGTAATCAGTGCTATCTGTTTCATTTCAAGGATCCACTGCCTCCCTATGTAAGGCCCTGGCAGGATCCCATTCCTCCTCTCACACAGCCTGTTAACACAAGGATCCAATTCCCTACCGAGGATGAATCATCTGGTATTGTAATTGCCGGATGTCGCGGCCCAAAAGCTCAGGATTTTTATGGCATGACTGCAGTTGAAGTAGTCTGTGAATAT
>JAODFW020392901.1:0-12127 GCA_027575235.2 Palythoa mutuki | reverse complement strand
CAGAACAAATTGAGGCAGAAATCGCCAAAAAAATTCAGAATGAGCCTTGGCAAAATTCAGTACTGGTTCTTATAAAAAAAAACGTGTATTAAGCTTTTCCCTTTCTTCACACTGAGCAACCGACGAACACAGAACACATACACAGACGGTATAAACTCCTTGGCTATTTTTAAACTAAAAGATATTGCAGGATTCGCACTCTTTTGAAATTCTGAAATTCTATGACTTTTGCCATGATCGTTCATAATATTTCATGACCTTGTGCTGTAAGTCAATTTCTCTGCCAAAATATAGAACCCTCAATTACTCTTTCCCTGGCACGTTAGACAAGATGAAGAAAGACTTAACAGCTGCGACTTTGAGATATTTGTGCAAATGAAAACGTTTTTTCTTCTTTTTTATGTTATTTTTGTACAATCCTATCTAAATAGCCGATTTTCGATATATTTTGGCGCGCGGTACTGGTAACTCAAGAGCTCAAGAGGAAAACCGCGGGAAAATTGCAGGCACGCGCGCGCCAAACTATCGCTCCAACGATTTTTTTTTTGTTTTTTTTTGCTCCAACGTAAACATTTGCGTGCGCGCCTGCAATTAATTTTTACGCGGTTTTCCTCTTGAGCTCTGACCTCGGTTTCGTGTTACCAGTACCGCGCGCCAAAATATATCGAAAATCGTCTATTGTACCAATTTTCCATGACTTTCCACGACCCTAATGACTTCCAGGCCTGGAAAATGAAATTCTAAAATTCCATGACTTTTCAGATCTTCCATGACCCGTATACGAACTCTGTATCGGCTCTTGTTATTCAACAATTAGAAAACATGCAAGCTCGCAATTTCTATCAGCTGATAGAATGACGATGAAGCACGAGTCATGCATTCTATCAATTGCTGATAGAAATTAAGTAGAAATCTCTGGAAAACAAACAACAGAACTACGACAATTTTTGATAAAAAAGTTTTAATTTCTTCAAACAGTCAATGTTAATGACAACCGAGTTTTAGCGTGCATATGTGTTCGGCAGTCTGTCGAGTGAAACTTGGTTAAATTAATGCTTCAAATTGATTTTTTCTTATCTTCGAAAATTTTTACGCCATATTTTGTTGCTGCGATTTTTTATCTTGTCTCCCAAAAGCCAAACCCCTCGTCCTCGTCGTGGGAAGTGGAAACAGGTAAAGCTGGCCAACGGCGCTCTGGTGAAGCTACATGGGCTAATCCCCCGTGAAGTGGTTGTATGGATTACAGAATCATTAACGAAATTCGACCGCACCATCGACTCGGAGGAAAAGAACTTGTCTCAGAGACAGAAAATGACGCAGTGCAGACAAAGCCGCATGGACTCTGCAAAGCCGAATGTTCTTCTCTCTCCAAAGTTAACATCTATCTTGGTACGTGGAATGTCAGAACCATGTATCGAGCCGGAAGAATCCCCAAGGTAAGCGAAAAAGAGGACGCACCAAGAACACCTGGAGGCGTGATGTTGAAGCAGAGATGAAGAGCTGGGGCCACACGTGGAGCACTTTACTACTTTAGGGAGACTAGCCCAGCACAGAACGAGATGGAGGAAGGAAATCGTTGACGGCCTATGCTCCAGGAGGAGCTAAGGGCATAACAACGATGTCATTCCTGGTTTATGCAAGAGCGACGCCATCACTTTGGAGAGATTTCTTATAAGAAAGAGAAAAAGTTAGATGGCCCTACACGCTTTTTTTTTAATAACTAAACCAGTATATTTTGCCGAGGCTCATCGTTCTTAATTTTTTGGCGTCTTCAGCCTCAGTTTGTTCTTAATTTGTTCCTATTTCTGTGAGTGGTTTTTATTGAAGAAAAAACAAAATAAAGCAAGATATTGGAAAATGAAATGCCTTGCGCCACACATGTATTATACGGCCGAATTTAGAGGCAAACTGTCTTCATTGTTTCTGGAGCAGTCTCAGTTACAGTAAATCTTTTTATGTTTTAAATGCTGTATCGCTACCACAAAAACTTCCCTAGTTATCAAGCCTCAGCCTGAGCAAATTCGAGCCTCCTTGTTCTTATAAAGTTGTTCTTATAAAAAAAGCGTGTAATTATATGATACAGAAGTATAATGTTTATTCGTGTAAAAACGTAAGACAAGACATTTATTTATTTACCCTTAATTAATTTACAATTAACTCACAAATTTGCAAAGGAGTTTCCGGTCGGAAACCTACCGGATATGCGCGTGACCAAATATCAGTAACTATTTGTTTTTGCATGCTTGATATTTTTCTTTCATAGTTAACGTCAACTCCCCTCATCAGACATCCCCACTACTCCTCCGGCTCTACTTTCCATGGAGACGGTGTAAACAATTCACCTTTAATACGGAAGATCTATTTTTCTCACTTTAGGATGAAAGTAAGTCGTGCTGAATCACTGTGTCAGGTGACATGACACAATATCGTGAAATATGAGGCGATTGGTGGTCATGGCTGGAGGCGTTACGTGTACTATATATAACTTATCAATTGTTTATATTAACGTAGATGGTCATTCGCTGGAAGAGAAAGTGAACGTTTCAGTCTTTGGGCTAGGGACGCAGAAGATATTGAAGATGACATTTAGAAGACGATTGAAAGGTACTGGTTTTATCTTTAAAATAATTGGTACTGTAGTGAACTTTTAGAAGGAAAAATTAAGGAGTTAGTTGTTCAGAATTAGTTATACTTTTGGTAATTAATACGGAATGAATGTGTCTGTGTATGTACCAGTACATACTACAGGCGAGCTAGCGCCAAACTATGCAGCTCTTAGCATTTGGAATATACTTATTCAATCGTGCACAATGCAAGTTTTGAAGACAAGGTATTGTCAGTTTTTAAGATTTGACGGCCTTATTTTCTCAGTTTCTGTGATTTGAATTCTAATGCTGTGCATTTGTTCGTGGATGGTAAAATTTACTTGATCGCTCTCCCCAATCTCCAAACAATGAAACCAGCTGCTTGAAAGTGAGGCAATGTGTGACCACGCAAAACAATATGGCGGCCGCAGAAGAATTTCAGGATCCATCATTTTCAGATCTAGATCTCAGTGAATTTACAGAGGAAGAGAAGGTCTCAATTTTAGCTGTCATGTATAAGGCAAAAGTTAGTATCGTAAAGGAGAGCTTTATTTTAATGACCTTTGTTCTCTAATTATTTATCTTTGTAAAGATACCAGAAAAATGAGTCTGTCACACTTGTATTGCTTCTTTGATTTTATCAGGAGTTTAGAAGACAAGAAAAAGACAAGTTCAGGTTCGTAAACTTTTACAGTTATTGTAAATAGTAGTCAAATTTGTGAGTTAATTATTTAGCATCATCTGAAGTCTATGCTTTTAACGAGTGACCAAAATAGAAATGAGTCTTTGTAAGTGTATTAATTACAGTAGTCGCGTGTCTCGGAGGACTCTGTGTTGTACCCGATACAGTCTGCGTTTTCCTAATTGCAGGCAACCAATGGAAGGCCAGTTAAGCAAATGGACGAATCTGATGAAGGGTTGGCAGTATCGTTGGTTTACACTGGATCCAGATTCTGGAGTGTTAGATTATTATGTGGTAAGAATCCTTTCAAATTATTTACACGTTATCTGGTTGTAACCGTAAGTTTGTGTTACGCGAGAGTGCTTCTGTGAATGCAGAAGTCTCTCACAGTAGTATGACTCTTTAATTAAAGGAAATGAAAGCATCATAAGTTTTCAAGTAAAGGAAATGAAAGAGTGAATAATTTAAATTATATTATATTATAAATTATTATCGCCAGGCACAATACGACTACTTATGGCAAGTGCTCCCTTCACCACTTGGGGCCCAAGCTCTGGGGAAAATTACCCTCAGACTTGAGGGAAGTTAACTCTTTAAAATGTTTCAAAAACAAAATGCATTCTCTAGACATACCAACAATAATAGATAATGGCTGCAAAAACTGTCACGTTTGTAATTCATAGAATTTTCTTCTAAATTTGAAAATATTATTAATAGTTATTTTTAATTATCTTCTGTATTGATACTTAAATCTAAACGTTTTTAAATATTTTAAATATTTTTACTTTAATTTCATTAATTTATTTTGTGTCCCCTAATTAGTATAGGTTTTTAACCTAAGCTAGAAGGTTTTGACACTTTAATAAAGTTATTATTATTATTATTACTGCTGAATTTAGAGGCAAACTACCTTCATTTTTTGTTGAGCAGCCTTTACAGTGAATTAGTTTTTGTTTTATTGCTAAGTTTTAGTCAATTTTCTACCACAAAAACTTCCTAGTTATCAAGCCTCAGCCTGAGTATGTTCTTAATTGTTCTTAAATTTTGACAAATTTGAGCCTCGTTGTTCTTATAAAGTTGTTCTTATAAAAAAAGCGTGTGCCTTGGTGTGTGTGATCTCAGCTAATAATGTGTTATGTCTGCTACTTTCTACAGGGGAACGTGAAGCAAACCTTACAATTGTTATCAATCCTGATGATGAGCCAGAAGTTGATGAAACTTTTACAATTAAACTCGTGAATATAACAGCGCCCAACAGGCTGCAGTCAGGAGTGGTATGTTAGGAGTAGTTTTTTTGTTTTGCAAGGCACTAAGGCCCATTTCAGACGCTGTATTTCATACGAACCGATTCGAATCGAGTTTTTGGGCCAACCGAAATTTATTCAACCAAAGCACAAACTGCACATGTTAACTTGCTCGCTTGAAGAACTTCTTCGTTCTCTAAGTCGCCATGTGGTCAAAAAACAATTTATGATAACTTAAGCGTCTGTCTGTAAAAATTGAGAAGTAGCGGCACGGCTTTAAAAATCGAAATTCTTGATACTTTGCCTGAATGACACTTTTGGGGAACTATTATCGAAAATGTTATCGAATCTTTCTGGAAATTAGTAGTCTTCAAGAAATCGAGAAAAATCGAAATCGCATGTTTAACTTTATTGAATATACAAATTTCAAGCTGAAAATAAAACAAACAATTAACAAGAACAATATACAAATATCACACCACCTTCAAATAGCAAGGCTAATCGAGGCAGGTGGTGTGTCGACGAGTTAGGATTTATTACAATAGTTGAAGTGAAAAAGTACCATATTTATAATAAAAAAGTGTCAGTCACAAATAAGGAAAAACAAAAAGAGAAAAAAGAAAAATAGAAAAGAGAAATTGGGATAAGAAAATCGAGGCAGCTATTTAGATAAGCGTGGGCTAATAGTTTTTAAATCGGAGATTATCGTTTAGGTCAGCATATCTATCCTGAACGAATGAATGAATGAATTTCAACGTAGTCTTACTACAACATGCCGCTACGCAAAGAAACGAGAAAGGGTTTTTTATTTAGTTTATTTATCGAATAATTCATAACTAGTAAGGGTTTGAGAGCTTGAGAAAAATTGATGGTATAATATTGTATCGTTGTGAACGAACACTTGAAGCCAGCCATCTTAGCAAAGATTAAGAACAACCAATTCGGCGCCATTCCCAAATCTTCAACAACACACACGTTAACTACTATGATCCATAAGTGGACAAAAGACACTGACGGAAATGGTGCAAGTATAAGAGTTGTTCTCTTTGACTATCGCAAAGCCTTTGATTTAATCGATCACACCATTCTCGCCGGAAAACTGGCGACGCTAAATATTCCATATAAGAGCAGATGCTGGATCATAGACTTCCTCAAATGCTGAAAACAAAGAGTTAAACTGGCCCTCGTCCCTCAGGGGACCAAGTTGGGGCCGTTGTTGTTTTTACTAATGATCGATGATATCGATGTTGCTGACACTGACTTGTTGAAGTTTGTTGATGATACCATGATGGCAGAGTGCGTGGAAAGAAATGAAGAGAGTAAGATCCAAGTAGCGGTGACAGAGTTGATAGAGAAAGCTCACAAGTTTCAGCTGAATGAATCAAAATGTAAAGAGCTTCGAATTACCTTTGCAACGACCGATCCCCAATTTAACCCTATTTTGGTTATTGAACAACCCTTAGAAACTGTTTCAACTGCCCAGCTGTTAAGCCTGAATATTTCAAGTGACCTCAAATGGAATCATTATGTTTCAGAAATAACTAGAAAAGCAGCGCCTATTTTATGAGCCAGCTCAAAAGAGCAAATATTCAAACAAAAGATCTGCTGACTTTCTATTTCACGTGTATCCGTCCTTACACTTGAATGTGCCTGTCCCGTTTTTCACAATAGTCTGCCACAATATCTCTCGGACGACCTAGAACATTTACAAAAGCGCGCTCTAAGAATTATTTACACCTTTCAATCTTATTCAGAAGCATTTGTAGAGCAAGTGGGCTACCTAAACTTTCCGACCGCAGGGAACTCCTGACAAGAACGTTGTTCGTGGAGGTCGTGACAGATTCGAGTCACAAGCTACACAGTTTACTGCCTGATTCGAACAGTTGCCAATACAATCTAAGGCGCCAACGGAAATTTTGTTTGCCAAGGGCGAAAAATGAACGTTTTAAGAACTCTTTTATTATTAGCAATTGTAAATTTTTTTTAACCATTTTGCCTTGTTTTTATTTTTCTTGTTTTAAAAAAACTCTTTTATTATTAGAAGCTGTAGATTTTTTAACCTTTCTATAATAATTATATTCCCCTATGTAAAGTTTTAACACAATTCAGCCGTTTTGCCTTAAAGTTTTTAAAACTTAATAAAGTATCTATCCATCTCTCTATCATGTTTGTGCGCCTTGAACTGAATGGCTAGGGACCACAAAGGGAGGGATTAGAGGGACGGGAGGGAAGGAGGAAGGATTGACTCTACTTCTTTTTTACTTGGGTTGATTTTCAGTACTCCAAATGATAAGACTAACTCAGTATATTATGAAGGATTTTTACCATTTGAACCTACTTTTACGGATGTGATGCGCCTTATGAAGTCGAAGATAGACCCTTTCACCTTTTTTTCAAAATTTTTTTTTCTGGACCAACAAGCAAAACTTTAACACTACTGGTTGAAAGAATGCTTTAGAATTAGTGTATCTGCCGAGCTTGGGATTAATATGTGATAAGACAGTGAAGATATGGCCATGCAAAATCGTTTTACAGAGAAATGTATGTTGGGACAAGTTCATTCCCCCCAACATACAAATGTGTGTAAAATTTCGCGATTTCACGGAGCTGTAAATCCGCGAGTTTTTTGCTTATCACCATCAAAAACAGTAAATTTCATAATTTTTAGGGGCACTGACATCGATTGATTTTCGCTACTTTGTATTTATCAAAAATTACGTATGCGTGACATTAACCATGAAAGGGTCTTTTCAGCAAAGATGCGCCATTGTAATTTTCCTCACAGGCGTTGCTACCTTATTGTAGAAATGGATGAGGGAGACTAGGATGGTTGTTCCATATGCTTAACAATAGCCAGGCCGCCTTGGACGTGTTTGAGCCCACCCCAGTAACTTTTTGAACCTCTCCCCAGTCTTATCCTCGGATTTTTGACTGTTTTCGTTTTCTCACAAAACCGTTAGTTACGCAGGCTATTTGACGATGGTTGCGCTTCAGTGCCGGGATATGTGCGTTTCTCTTCGTGGTTCACTATGTTAAAAAAATGATCCTCAAGCCTTGTTTGTCTGGGCCAGAATTTTCAACCCTATCGCCTGAAAATAGTCTCCGTGGTCCCTTCTGGGTCGGAACGAAATTGCTCTAAAGTTCCCATACATGTATGACTGGACGATGATATAATCGACAACACACCAGCTAACAAAGAAAAAACTTGTTGAGCCTGTTTGTTAGCTATGCCGTGCTGAGGAGACCTAACGAGGCCGAAACAGCTGTCCATGGCTGCTAGGACTTAGAGTCACTTATTTATGGGTAGATATAAGGGATAATGCTCGCTACTCATATGGCTATAGTGCCCAATATAGCGGCTGTTACCACTCAGGCTAACTTTATTTATAAATTGCTCCAATATTTTATACGAAGTGGGAACAGTGAATCATAGGGAATCATTATTCTGAACCACAGCTCACCACAGACGAGAAGAAAATGCTACTTGGAGGAGAAATGGCTATGTGGACTGACGACTACTGTTATAGGTCTCAGTGTATCTATAACAATCCTACAACCGCTGGCTGGATGTACCAAGGGCCAAAGTATGACGCGCAGTTCACGGAGTCCGTGAGTGCCCTGGTAAGTTATTAAGTTGATGTTACACGAAGCAATTTTTCGTGTAACTTGTGTCGCAACGCCATTGCAAGACAAGTTACACACGGGCCATTTCAAGCGACACGCTTGTTTTTATAACTAAAGGTAATAGTATATTTAGGTCAATGATTTGTACAAAGTAAGTGAAACAATTCAATATAATAACTAACGATAAAAAACGACGTTTCGTCATTATCACGACAACATCGTCAGGTAAACTAGCGGAAAATATTAGAGCAACCAGAATATATGCAAATATGCAAGCTAAATACAATGAAGTACTGAATTGTAGAGATACAATAGCTAAGACAAAAACGCACTAAAGTGTAGGTAATGACTACTGCTACTGCTGAGTGTGAAACCAGGTTATACAGGCGCCTAACATGGAAGGAGAACTCTCTCACTAGTGCGGTGTGTATAAACAAGTTATACGTACACCACAAGAAGGAAGGAGAAACCGACTGAAACAAGTGAAACAAGAAGAAACTAAATATAGATGACAATGAAGGGAATGTCTTGTGTCTAAAAAAACTGTAGGTTTTCTGGTTAGAGACTATTGCCTCGTGTGCCATTTTTTGTTCTTACCACAGTTTGAGGTCATCTGTTATCTATTACTGAACAGACGCACGCCAACATGGAAACTATTTGTTAAATATATAGCGAGTACGGTAGTCAATTAGATTACAGCATAGTGACTATATTTTTACTGAACGGGTATAGAGTGTTCCAGAGCGCAGCAAGCGCATCTGCTTCGTGGGTTTAATGGACTTGTTCCTGTCGACTCAGCTAATCTGTATTGATTTAGTTTCCCATACACTACTCAGACATGTACAAAAACCGAAAATAAGCGCCGGCTCCAATAATTCAATAATTAAGCTAGCTAGCTTTTTGAAATTTTACAGCTGCAACCTTAAAACCTATGCTATTTAGTGATTTGACGAGAGCTGTGTAAATTATTGTCAGATTTGGCCAAGAGGAATAGTTGGCGCTGGATCCTTCTGGAACTTTAAATCCAGCCTTGACCCTGCAGGAGCTGATTTTATCACACGCTATAATCAACAGCACCGGGTAAGTAGTTTGACTCATATCGGAGGCAACAAGGTCAGTTAACCCTTTACTCCTGAATTCTTAAAACGCAGACACCGAACTTCATAAAAATTGAAAACATTTAGAATTTATTGAAACAATGTGAATCAACGCGCTCCTCAGTTGAATGCTCAAAAAATAGTTCTGAGTCACTGATGGGAATCGAACCCGCAACCTTCTGATTACCGGTCAGATGCTCTACCCACAGAGATACAGAGACTCTCATGGGAAGCTGAGTCACTCGTTAAATTCTTGCCTATTCCCGGTGGGCCTACGCGACGTCTTCCATCTGCTCGCTCGGTATGTCCGATAGTCATATATGCCATATGATTCGTTCCTCAAATGATTCTATGAGAATGGGAATGAATATTTTCAAAATCTTTCCATTTGGAATTTTGCAACCTGGTTATGAAAAAAGCGCTCCTCAAGCTGAAGACTCAGAAAAAAATGCTGAGCCAATGACGGGAATCGAGCCCACGATCCTCTTGTTACCGGTCAGATGCTCTACCCACTGAGGTACAGAGACTCCAGCTGGAAGACGCCCGGCCCCTTCATTGGAATGGTACAAGTGAAAGTTTAGATAAATTGTTTTGTATAAAAAATGTTTTGTCATAAACATGTTAGAAAATCGTGTTGTGTGATTGTCCGGGTTAGTGTAGTCCTGAGAAGGACTATTGTCGGTAGTAGTGACTGATGAACCCAGGAGTAACAGTAGATCGTGCTGTGTGATAGTCCGGGTTAGGTTATCCTTGAGAAGGACTGTTGTCGGTAGTAGTGACTGATGAACCCAAGAGTAACAGTAGATCGTGCTGTGTGATTGCCCGGGTTAGGTTATCCTTGAGAAGGACTGTTGTCGGTAGTAGTGACTGATGAACCCAAGAGTAACTGTAGATCGTGCTGTGTGATCGTCCGGGTTAGTGTAGTCCTGAGAAGGACTATTGTCGGTAGTAGTGACTGATGAACCCAGGAGTAACACTAGATCGTGTTGTGTGATCGTCCGGGTTAGTGTAGTCCTGAGAAGGACTGTTGTCGTTAGTAGTGACTGATGAACCCAGTGGTAACAATAGATCGTGTTTTATGATCGTCCGGGCTGGTGTAGTCCTGAGAAGGACTGTTGTCGTTAGTAGCGACTGATGAACCCAGGAGTAAGAGTAGATCGTGTTGTGTGATCGTCCGGGTTAGTGTAGTCCTGAGATGGACTGTCCTGGACATCCTGTCCCACCTGCTCTGCCGGCCTTGTTCCACAACAACGCTTGTTGAGTTAACTTAAGCAAAGACATAAGAATATTAAAATCTCCGCCATTTATGATTAAGGTCTTTAGAATGAAATTATGAGCCCTAGTTTAATGCATACATACCCCGCTTCGTTGCTCGATCAACTGCTTCTTCTAATTCAACTGTTATCCGTTTCTGGTCTTGTTTCGTTACCAACTGCTGTTCTCTTTCTTTTGCCCTTAATTTGTCGTCGAGGATTTTTCTCACATTCTCCGATTCTTTTAGTTTTGTCAGCAGGTCGTCGACACGTTGACGCATTGCAGATAACGCGACTGTCTGGTCACGTAGCGTTTCTTTGTAGTGGTTCTCCTGCCTTTTATCTTCTTTCGATTGATGCTGCAAACGCAGCAGCTCCATGTTTAGGGAAGCATTCTCTTGCTTCAGACGCTCACTTGTGTTTCTAGCGTAAAATGTATTGTTAATCAAATAGTAGTTTACATTCTTACTGTTGTTAGTTTTAGACAAATTCTAAAATTTGTAAACTAGGCCACGACTCTTGCTCTTTGATTTCAAATACTTTATTAGTATTAGTATCATCATCATTAATCATCATCACTCATTATCGTTATTATCAACATTAGCGGCGGCGTGGTTGGCGGCTTGGGGCAGTGGTGAGATCTCTGGCCTCTAACCACAAGGTCCCAGGTTCAAACCTCGTTTTAGCCGAGTGTTGAACATTTGTGTGACCTTCTTTTCCGCCGAAGTTGACTGAGCTTTCCATCCTCTCGAGGTCGTTAAAATGAGTACCAGCTTCTGCTGGGGGCTAAACAACGATGGATTAGTGTCCCGTCTAGGGGGAGTCAACGACTCTCATCCGCTTAACACTACAGAAACCGGAGATAAGCACCGGCTTAGTGGGCCACTTGTGGTGCTGGATATGAAAGTAGCAGCGGATTAGTGGTGGAAATATATAAGTGAGTAATTTGGGCAGCAATTATCCTTAGTTTTTTCCTCAAACTACTCACAAATTCACACGCAGCTCGTCGTAGACTCACGCTTCTTTTCTTTTGAAGTTTAGGAAACATGAACATTGAACGGGAACAGATTACAAGGACATAAGTTGTTCGTAACGGTGGCAGACGCCTTCGACTTTCGCTTCGAAAGCTCATTGACAACAGCGAACAAAGCTATCAACTTAAATGCAAGCCGAATCAAATGAACTCAGATATTACTGAAAAATCGACCTGGACCCACATTGAAAGGACTGTGAGTATTACAGCTTGATGCAGTGTAATGGAAGAAAGCGACTTACAAATGAAGGTGAAATTGAAATGGAGAGTTTTGTTTTCGCTCCCTGATTTTATACCAGGAGTGTTTCATAAATTAAGACCGTCTATTACAAAGACACATGCTATTCATAACTGTGGTAGATGCATTTGACTTTCGCTTCGGTAATCGGAATTTTGGAACTGTCGTCGTTATTATGTTCATAAACTCGAACCTCACATTTAATGAACTCAGATATTAAATTTATTGAAATGTTGTCAAGTTAATGCAATTTGCCACGGCATTATATGGCGAACTGTTTATAGTAGAAACAAGAATTATAACAGTTCAAGTCTTTGTTTGAGCATATTAAAAGGTAGTTTTGATAGGTTTATTGTTTAAGGTTTGAACTC
>JAODFW020392900.1:0-19535 GCA_027575235.2 Palythoa mutuki | reverse complement strand
CCAAACTATCGGCTCCAACGTAAACATTTGCACGCGCGCCTGCAATTAATTTTCACGCGGTTTTCCCCTTGAGCTCTGACCCTCGGTTTCGCGTTACCAGTACCGCGCGCCAAAATATATCGAAACTCGGCTATTAAAACATTGTTTTTATCAAAAAAGTATGTGTCTTTTGTTTCTTAACCATAATTTTTTACTAAAACAACAAGAAAACTCGCTCCCAATTTCTATCGGCAATAGACCATTTTCGGATTCGCAATTGCTGCTGACCACAGTGATAACAGACTCATTTGTACAGTGTTAGCCTCGCTATGAAGTTAAATATTCATAAATGCCAACGTTAGTTTTACACCAATTCTAACTGTGTGTATTATGGGAGGTGTGACTTCTCACTCTCTAACTGGTATTTCTGAATATTTAACACCAAAATGAGGCTAACATTGTTAAAATGAATCTGTAGACATTGAGCTCAGCGGTTACTAACAAACTGGTCTATTGATAGAACGACTTGGGCTGTACCCTCGTCATTGTATCAGCCGATAGAAATTTTGAGCTCCTGTTCTAAACAAAATCTGGTATTGGCAGAGTGGGCCGGAAAGGGAGGTGTAACGTTGGAATCTTACTTACTAACAGATTTTCTGGTTTAATGTCCCTATGTACAATGTTTAAACTATGAAGGTATTCTAACGCTGAAGTGAGGTCACGGATCATGTGACTTGCATCTCGTTCCGTGTATTTGGTTGCTCTAACAATTGCTTCAAATAAATCACCACCCTAAAGAAAGAAAAAAAAAACTTTACTAAAATGGAATGCTTTTTCAATAGCCATGCAATAGTAGTAAGTAGAGCCTTCGATTTACCTATTTCAGGTTTATATGGATCTTTGAAAGCAAAATTTCAGACTTTTTCCAAGCTTTTTCTAGACGCTTTCTCCAGTTTTCCAGAGTCAAAATTAGGTCATTAGTTGTTTCAGACAAAGGTTCTACAAACTGATAATGTTTCTAGTGCCTGTGTTGTGTGTTTTAGTTTTAACAACTATATACAGACAGTCAATATACTGAGATCAATCTTTAAATATGGAGCGCCAAATCTTATTTTAGGTCGGTGCAATAGGTATAATAATCCATACAATTATATATGTAACAGTCAATACACTGAGATCGCTCTTAAAATTTAGAGCCCCAAATCTCCGGAGAATCATTTGAGGACGATCCAATAGGAGATTTTTGGCTGTTTAGGCTGGTACGTGCGCTATTTCAACAACAATCAACACGCTCTGTTTAGGCTGGTACATGCGCTATACAAGTCAAGCAGAAAAAAACAAGGTTTTTCCAGACCTTTACTATAGTTTCCAGAATTTTTTTATCATACTTGCCAGAAAGTTTGTAAATTTCGAGACTTTTTCTAGTCTCGAACGAACTCTATGCGTACATTCATCCAGCGACATGCTGCCATTCAGTGACTGGCAGAAAAGATTCAGCCAAAAGGGCAATAGTTATGGTAACAAAGCGAGAACAGAACTTGCATTTCAGCATGAATATAACTCTGAAACGTTAATTTATGTAAAGAATGGCCAATAAAACTAATAAGGCGGCCTTTAATTTAATCAAAATGAAGTAAATGAACAAAACAGCGAACAACAGTATTCACTCACCTTTAATAATTCCATAACTAAAAATATTTCTTTAGGAGTTTCATATTCTTCTATTAATTGTACTATATGTTCATGTTTTACTCTTCTTAGAATTTTAATTTCATTTTCGATCATATGTTCCTGGGCAAAAGAAAAAAAACGAAACCATTTTAGTAAGTTATAACATAAACGTCATTCTAGAATAAAGCCTTTCGTATAATATATTGGTTCATTATCGTGACAAATAATTGTCATTCATTATCACCTTTTCCTTCATATTTTTATATTGGTACAAAAGTGGGAACAGGTGTGCGGATGAATGTTAAAGGATACGCTATCCATGCTGGTAAGTGTAAAACTAAAAAAGCTTTTACGAGCCTAAGTTGCCAATTGGCGCCAGTGCTTATCTTCGGTTTTGTAGTATTCAGAGGATGAGAGTCATTCACTTCCCCTGAACGGGACACTAACCCGTCACAGTTTAGCCCCTAGCAAAAGCTGGTACTCCTTTTAACAACTTCGTAAGGATGGAAAGCTGAGTAAACATTGGCAGAAAATAAATACTTAACATTCAGCACAGCTGAGGTTTGAACCCGGGACCTTGTGGCTGGAATTAAGGTCTATCGAGATCTTTTATACCAGTGCACCAACCACACCACTGTTGGTAAGTGCGAAGACTCTTAAAAAAGCTAAGAGATAACTTATAAAATGGCACCCTTACATGAGAAAGGCACCCTTACGTGAGAATAGCACCCTTTCGTGAGAATAGCACCCTTTCGTGAGAATAGCACCCTTACGTGAGAATAGCACCCTTTCATGAGAATAGCACCCTTTCGTGAGAATAGCACCCTTACGTGAGAATAGCACCCTTACGTGAGAATAGCACCCTTACGTGAGAATAGCACCCTTACGTGAGAACACTTAGGTTTGTTACGTCTAGATCATTTTTAAAATCTCGGTGTATTCAACCACCAAATTAAAAACCCCGAATCCATTTAAAATACAAAGAAAAACTTGTTAATAAAGGAAAGACATGTCAAGAACTAGTGAATTTTACAGAAATGTAGTTTGTCAGAGAATATGCACTTACTTTTCCTTTTACTTTAGCTTTTCCAATAATTTTAAGAGCATATTCTTTATTTGTTTTTCTGTTGGGTAGAAAAATCAGAAAGCAGTAGCACAAAATGAGAAACTGTATTATTATTTTATTGGACATTATGGTACATTTTACGAGCTAAAATGAAGAATTTTCTGGGCTAAAATGTTATTCAGCCCGTTGAAACAAAACAGTGATTATTCAATCAATTTCAACACTTACAAATACGTTTTATCGAGCTGTTACGATTTTTACAATTGTTTTGAAACTTCAAATGACAAGATTATTTAATTCCAGCCAGCTTCACTTTATCTATTTTAACTTGCAAATGCTCGCGTAATTGTTCAGACTATTAAATTTGTTGTTGTGTTTTTTAGCTTTTGTTTTCCCGACGCCCTCCAAAGTAATAATAATAATAGTAATAAAGTTTATGTTCTTGGGCACAAATATGCTTTGGGTCCTTCTCAGAGCTCATTTCAATCCTCACCTACGGCTTGGGCTAAAATAAGTCTGACTCGGGCCAAAACATATTTATGCCCGTGAACATAACTCTATAGTAGTATTTTAAATGCAGATTAGCACAACCAACCAACTGATTCAAAGGCTAGAATGAATAACATCATTCATTTCTACTCTTCAAGACAAACAAAATGAATGGTCACTTTGTAGGGTTTCATCAACTGGTTCAAAAGTTAGAATGAATAACACCAATCATTTCTACTCTACAAGACAAACAAAACAAATTGTCACTTTATAGGGTTTCGTCAACTGGTTCAAAAGATAGGTAAAATGAACGCACACTTATCTTTTTTACTCTTCAAAATCAAGATGTTTTAAACCACTGATTTGAAACTTGGGAATTTTTTTTTCGTGTGAAGCTGGTTTTTGGCCGGATAAGGAAAAATGTAAATAAATAACTGACTTCAATAAAAATCACTAACTGTTGTAAGTTTTAACACAGTGGACATTTAATTAATATTTGATATTCGGGAACTGATTTGAAACGAATACGAAATGCGAAAAAAACAGATAGTGGTTTGTTTTTCAATTATTGCCATGAACTCTAGACCAATTTGATGTTTTTTGTTCGATTTTTACAGAGATAAGATGTATTTAATTTTAGGTGTTTACCAAACTTCTTTGGCGACACTTGTTCAACATTAAAAGTTGTGAAGTACCGAGGGAGTTTGTTTACATAGATTTCTTGATTTATCAAAATCCGTTTGTAATTGGTGAAGTTCTTGTTTTCTTCGTGAGAAAAGAAAAGACGAGATTTATTTTAGTGTCTCAGTTATATCTAGCAAAATACGTTCAAACGTACTTAGAAAATTAATTTTTTTTTTTGGGTTTTAAAAACGAGTTTCGACTAACAATTTTAGTTGGGTTTTGGCGACCACATGCTGTTTATCTTATGCGAAGTGTACGATCAAGTGAAGTTCAACTTAAATTTTGTTTTCATTTTTAGTTATAACACGAATGAGTAATTAATAACGAGTTTTTGGAACGTCTCGCTGTGTTTGACTAAGCTAGCATTATAGTTTGACGGTTTCAATTCACAAGTTACAGTTTGTTTAACTAGACTTAGTCCTGTCAGGAAGTCATGTTAGTTTTTCTTAAAATTTAAGTTTGTTTAACAAAGCAATTCGCGAGTTTTATAAGATGGTTTTTGTTGTTTACTTAGTAGTTTTAATGGAAATTCTAAGTTGTTCACTTCAATTGTTGACCTTTGCAAATCGCTTTGTTTTTTGACACCCACTGAGCTTTAATATTTTGTCAGTAATTTTAAACGGTAAATTTTGCATTTGTCTGCGACGTTTTGATTAGTCCATCGACATATCGGCAAAATTCCTCTTTTGCCATGCAAATTGGTCGCAGAGATGAAAAGTGTTAAAAGTTTTAAAACGCATTTAAGTAATCCCGTTTAAGTTTTCTCCGAAAGACCATCCGGAATTTGAAACAGTCGATATGTAATTTGCCGATTTTTTCACTGTTGATTTTGAGACGTTCTCGGTACATTCTTTGCAGAGATCTAAATTGGCGCGGTAACGTTTTCAAGAAATAAAACATTTTCACACATCCTTTGGCTTGTTTCAAATTACTCGCGGGTATTTTCGGCTTGTTTGTATTTCTGTCGAAAAACACTAATCTTTCTGGTGATTAAAATGAAACTTATAAGTCATAAAAAGAGCGATTAGAGAAAAGCTCTTTTAAATTTAGCCTGTGTGTTTATTGCTTGCGTACATCCTTTGTTTGTTTTTAATTGCTAAAACTTCGAGCAAAATGACATGCCTTATTATATTGAAAGGCGGTTTCGAGTCGCAAATTAGAGGTTACGGATATAAAAGCAAATTTCAGTGTCATTGCGATCCGGTAGAATGCTTTGTGTAGCTTGATAGGCACAAAGTGCCGTTTATGAAATATATTTATATACAATCGTACATCTCCCTTAGAGCGAACCGCTATTGAAAAGTTCGTGTGATTAGCTTCTGTCGCTGGCCATTGATCTAGTGAGGTTTAATAAGCGCTTTGAATCAATTTTGTTTCTGACGAGATATTGAGACATTTTTGTTTTTAAGCTGTTGTTTTTTCCCTTAAAACGCATTTAATGAAAGAAAAACTCAAAATCGTGTCACGTTTGTTTTTTGAGTAGCCATAAGTTTGTGTGACGAAGCACTTCCCGAGTTTATGTTAAACAAACAGCATGGAATAACTCCGGCCTTTACATGACCGTAACTTATAACTTATAGTTTATTCAACTCTATTGAGAGAAATTTCGAGGTCACAAGTGTTGCAAAATCTTTTCTACAAACTTTTAAAGCTTTCAATCCGTTTTCAAAATCCTCGTTAGATAAGATAAGAAACCGTATCGATAAGAATAGCCAGCGAGTTAAGACGTTGACAGAAAAGAGCTTAAATTTGAACACAGCTTTTTCAATTAAGTTTGTCAACACGTTTTTAACACCTTACATTCGTTGAAGGCGGTACAGTAAAGAGAAACGAAGTTAACAGCGCGTGAGATGAAAATATGTCTCCTTTATTAGTTTGAGCGGCTATAAATAAACTTGAAATATGTGGTTTGACAGTTTGTGAGTTCGCCTTTCGGCCTCTTTGTGACTATATTTTGTTCGTAGTCCACGTGAAATGTGTGGAGCGAATTTGAATATTTTATTTGAGCCATTGCCAGTGCGGCTTTTTGTTCTCCGCCAAACTTCAATAAGAAAATTAACAAGTAATTTGGATAAGTTTCGGTTTGATAGACATGTGCTAATTAACCATTCTGTATTTAATCTAAATCGCTGGTCGGCAAGCGGCTAATGTCAATACTATGACACCGACCGCTTTTTTAGTCCAACTCACAGCGGCTGAGAACAATAGAGGGTTTTTCATGTGAGTCCAGAGCATTATACGCACTGTTTATCTGACGGTCAATGTACACAAAGTGTTAAAACCTACAAAAACAGACCGGCTGTTCCATAAATTACTTACTTTCAAGAGTGGTTGTTTTAGTGATTACGTACAAGAAGTTTGCTTTTTCCAACTCAACCAGACAGGCTACGATTCAACATGCCCAGGCCTTTACGAAACAGCTACGGGAGTGCTAAACCTCCATACTCCTACATCTCTCTGACGGCCATGGCTATCCAAAGTTCTCCTCAGAAAATGCTGTCTTTATCCGAAATATATCAGTTTATAATGGATCATTTTCCATTCTATCGCGACAACACGCAAAGGTGGCAAAATTCTCTACGACACAATCTGTCCTTCAATGACTGCTTTTTGAAGATACCTCGTCGACCCGACCAGCCTGGTAAGGGAAGTCTTTGGGCTCTTCACCCAGACTGTGGAACGATGTTTGAGAATGGAAGCTTCCTGAGGAGAAGAAAACGCTTCAGATCTGACAGAGATCGGACAAGCAAGCTCGCTAAACTGATAAGCAACACAGATGAGGTCAGTGAAACCGCAAGCAAAGACATACGATCACCAAGGCAAATGCCTCACTTGACGTCAACTCAACTTTCCCCTTCACATCAAACCTTTAAGCATCCGTTTGCCATTGAGAATTTGATTGGTACAGAGATGAAGTCGACACAAGCTTGTCCTACAGTCACACCGTCTATCCCTGCCTTGCCTACATGTGCTTCGTGTATTTCTGCCTCTGAATCTCTCCTGCCACCCTATAATTCACCTGGATTTCAGGCTGGTCTCTGGGGTCCGGTTGGGACTTGTGTTAAAACTTGTTCGCAACACGCGCGGCAACAGGCAAAGAACTTCGAATATGTCCCTCATTATTCAAAGTATGGACATTCCGAGATGAGCTATATGGCCGAGATGTTACCATTTTACAATCAAATTACAAGCACGTCTGTTCCATCGGTTGTGTTTCGATGAAGGGAACACAAGTGCTTTGTCCAATTTGAGTAAGCTGTGTTTGAAAGAAAATTGCCCACTAAGAAGTGTTTTAATTGCAACGTTCAAGTTTTAAATCCTTGTTTCAAAAGCTGCCAGAAACGCATTAGTTTTGTGGTCAGTGAATTGGTTTTTCAGCTTGGTTACATCAGACTGTGTTTAAATAGCGCAAGCATTTATAATTCAGCTGACAATTTTTTCTGTCATTAAGAACGTGGATACATAATTGCATGGTATTGAACTGGATCGGATAGGATACATACACATATTGCCCAAGTCCAATTTCCAATGCAGCAAAGAAAAAAAGCTAAATTTATATAAATTTCATTAATCAATTATAGAGGTTTTAGTATAACAGATTCAAATATATGAATTCAAAGATGTCTTACCGTTAGTGTTTTTGTTTTGAAATTTATCCGCAAAGTTCTGACTAGATTGTCATTGTCAGAGAAAATACTGTAAAAAGCTATATTTCCGCCCCGTGTGAGATCGAAATAGATAGAAAAAAGCAGTAAAATTTAGATCAAATTATATTTTGTAGTTAACAAATACTCACTAACGCCGAAGTACTTTGAGGCAAACTTTTTCATTGACCAAGTGACAGGACGCAAGACAAAGTTTTTAAGTTCATTTTAAAACAGATTTCTTGATAATGATAATCGTTCTTAAATCTTGTAATAGTGAATAAGGGTTTCGAAATAAAACAGTTTTCTGTCACGACTGTGTCTTCGCGCTCAAAATTCGTGTTTAATCATTAGAAAGAACTTTTGAAATTATCGATGTTTGAACCCCTGATTATATCTTGATCATTAGATTACGCTATATGTGTTTTATCCACACCGTGTAAACATTTGTGGAACTATTTTAATTTACGTTTACCCTGCCTTTTCAATTTTGCGTTTTTCGTTAAAAAACACAATGTGCGACGCATCTTGTAAGTATATTAAAAAGGCACTTAACATACGGCAGCAGCCGATCTTGAAGTTTTGAAACCAAACAAAGCCTAGGAGTCGCTTTATGACAAAATGATGGACATTTACTCAGGTAATTTATTCATTCGATTTTTCCTTAACCACTCTAGAATCGATAGGGGGGAATTTTGTGTCGGCTAAATTACCCTAATTGAATTCCTTGTACTTTTAAGTCGAAGAAAATTTTGTTTACCCGTCAAGCTGAAAGGAGTTCGTTGGGTCAGACCCAGAGAGAGTGAGAGAGGTTCTGGAATGAATTCAGTTTGAAACCAAAGGCTTCCGACCAGCTTTAAACAAAACAATTTCATGCAGCCTCTCATGGCCGCCTGTTGAGACACGGTGACCGAAACGTTTTGCTCAGAAGCAAATTTTGTGTCTAAAATAATTCAGTAACTACAAGCTCCGTTCGAAATAATCTTTGCGATAGAAACTCACCAAAGAAACTAATCTAGACATAACACAGTGAAAAATTTTGAAGATCTATGGTGACCCGACATGTGCTCAATAGCAAGGCGTCATGCTCAACTTTATTGTGACATTCAGGTGGGGGGAACCAACAACTTTATTTCAAATCATTAAAGATTTCTTTCGGTTACACTGTTTTTGTGACACACGGAGTCAAACCCTTATTTCAACAAAGGATAATAGTTTTACGTTTCTGTTTATCAATGCATTTGTAACGGGATTTGAAGTCGTTCGTTTGGCGGTTTGATATCGTGCACAGCACGATCAGTTCTCGACAATGAAAAAGCTCTCGGGAAATCTTTTTATAATTATATATTGAAATCTAAAGCGCCGACTTTGTAAAGAAATATAATTGAGCAGTAAAACTATTAAAACCTGTTTCTCTTTATGCTTTTGAAGCGTGCTTCTCATTCAACCACATCTTTCGGCAAAAATTCACATCGCAAGCAACATCAAAGAGCTTTTTTCGTGACTGTACAACATTCCTTTAGCTCAAATCGAGCAGAAGATTCTACCTTGAATATAATACACGCACTCTAGCATGTTAAGAGTTGATAAAAAGAACCAGTCTTTGAAAAGACGATATATATTTTGAGATAAATAGAAACGCGCAGTTGTAGATGTAGTGGACTGACTTATCTTTGCAGCAACCCAGAGCAAATTGTAAGAATCTTTCCCGCGTTTTCGTGTTTGATTAGCAATATTTCTCTGCAAATTTGTGACCTATATGGAGCAGTACACAAGTGGTACGCAACAAATAAGATGAAATTATTATTGAGGCAAAACATAGATAAAAATATATATAAAATATAGGAAGCATGGGAACTGATAGATTTTCATTTCGCTCCATCGACTTATGAAAGCAAAGGAGTTGTCGCGTTTTGCATTATACTCGTACTGGATCGATTCGACCGTTCAAAAGGAATTTAAGAAATCGGAAAATTAGTGTTATACACATAAAATATCGCAAAACACTATAATGACTATAATGAGAAATTTCTCGGAACCCTTGTAAAATAATCCACTCCGAGTCTGAAGCGATCCCTCTCAATGGCGTTCTTTGTATATTATAACTGAGTTATTAGCATCAGTGTAGGAGTGACTATCTTAGTTATACTGGTTTCAACTCTTGTCACGGTTTTGGAAAATGTTTACCAAATGCATCAAATAAGGTTTTTTTTCTTAAGTATTTTTGTCTAACTGTTGGCGGCGGTTTGAAGAAAGCTGCATAAATTTTGTAATTATGTTGAACAAACTTGGCCAAACCACTTTCATGAATGATTCACACTTTAAACAATCAAGAAATATTTAGAGCCAATAAATGTACATGTGGTGTAATTACTTTTTGTCATTTTTTTTACTTTGAAAGTTCGTTAAAGTTCGCGCCCAGCCGGTTTCTAGTCAGTTTTTCCAAAGGCGGCCGGCCTTTTTATGAAGCCGCTTCTTCAAAAGCCTACTCCTTACTTTGTGGCGATAATGTCATGTATTATTAAAAAATAAAATCAATATTTACTTATAGCAGATGTTAGTTTGTCTGATGTAAAAATTTGTTTGTTGCTGCGGTTTCGGACAATCAGCTGATCGATAACTCAGAAGCTGGCGTTATCAATTTGCATCAAAACATAACTTCAAAGTTAGAACATAACTGTCAGATCTCTCTCTTTTTTACTTGATAAACTTCAAAACTCCTTCTGGGCTTTATTGGGGAACTTTAATTTTAATTTTAATTTTATTATGAGTTCCAGTGGGGCAAAAAAAAGCCGGAAATCTTCTGTAAGAATCTTCACAAAAAAATTTTAAATATGCAATTTGTTTTTATTCTCTTCGTTTACCGATGCAATTTATGTTTTCTTTTTGTTCTTTTTCTGAAATAGGGGGCAACTCAAATTGATCGTCAGGTGTGTGTTTTTTTTCAATGTTTCTTTATTTTTTGAGTTTTTTTTCCCGCATCAAAGCATCATTAAAAGCCATTTTATTTCCCGCGGAGTATTTTGAGCTCAGATCTTTTGATTTTGAAAGATTAACTGACACTGCAAGGACACCCGCGTTCATAACGCAGTAGGGACAGGCTTTATGTCGCCATTACCCATTTGTAAGCACTGTTTTAAGTACAAAAAGTGACCACTTATTTAACTTAAGACTTTGCCTGTCAAATACATAAAAGACCGACCAATCAATAATAAATAGCTTTTAAGAACATCATCTCGCATTGAAAGCCTCCTCAACAAATATGGCTGATCATATTTTAAGAGTACGTGTGTGAAGCACCTTGAAATTTGGTCTTCAAAAATCGACCGCTATGTAAGCAGTTTTACCCTCTGTTGGTGACCAAAATATTTACAAACTGAAATAAAATCGACCAATCAGTAAACTTTTCTAAACTTTTTCTAATCAGTTATGTGTATATACCTGTCCATTCTTTTGACAGTAATCTGTGAAACTGAAAGTGTTTGTCTTCAAGAAAAATTCACAACTTACTCGTGGTCACCGATTAGTGTTGTTTTTCGATTTCAACCAGTTCTTTTGACCACAACAACGAGCAAAACTTCTGGACACCAATTCGTTGGATTTGGAAAAAGGAAGGAAAAAGATACCAGCTTTCTCAGAGAGAAATATTTTCAAAACCTTTTTTGAAAGTGTCGTTAACGCATGTTAACAGTTCAAGTAATACAAACACACGTGCGTCTGTTTGGGATAAATTGTAACGTGAAAGCTATGTTCAAATGTTATTTGCAAATAAGGTGAGATAAAAAGGTCACTAATTTGGTTTAACTGAGTGAAGGAGAGAAACGGCTGTAGTTCTTTCAGTATTTAATTTTTATTTAGTTTTACTGTCATTGAGAAAAAACTGAAACCTTAGAATTTACGAAACTGATCTGTAAGCTGGTTCAGCTTGAAATCGAATTGGGCAAGCAAGTGTAAATATATTTCGTGGTGCTTGCCCGTAGAAAGCAATATCATTTACGCTGCCAGGGAATGGCTAACGCTCAAAATGTCTGCTTGTCTCTTTATCCAGCTATTGCGCTTTGGTCGCCTCATTTTCGGGTCAACTCCGCGCTACTTTAACATCTTGAAATTTCTCGTTGCGGCGGTAAAGGCAAATCGTGAAGGTATATAAATATGCTTATTTATTTAACAAACGTTAAAAGTCTGTTGATTTTAAAAGTGAAAGAGACGATGTTAAATTTAAGTTATTTTTACAATGCCAAGTTGTAACTACAAATATACAAGGTCAATGTGAAATAACCATGTGAATACAGCTTTGGCAACTGACTGTATGGATATATATGGCGTATTAATTCGATCAGAAAAAGGATATTTTGCGGGATTGTTGCTCGAATCAACTTTGATAAATCAAAAAGAGAAGGGAAGCTAAATTTACAGTAATTTTGTTGCATGAAAGTTCGAAATCATTTATCGAAATCCCAACCTTGGTGAAGTATAAAATTTAAAAATCCAGGAAAAATTGTTCGCAAATCGCCTAGATTTAGAAACAAAAAGAGAATGTAATTGTGAACTACTATTTTCGAGGACCAATGCTCCAAGTTTCCTTTAAATAAAGATAACTATTTTTTATTTAATTTCTATATTTCACATAAAAGGATTAGAAACACTATTTCCTAAAATTTGCGAAGGTTTATTCTATGTACGCAGTTATTCAGTGAAAGCTTTTGAAAAGATGCAAGGACTAATTCATGCCTTTTAAGACAAATGTAGCCGGTTTTAAAGAAAGGCAACAAATTAGATTCACGAAAAAGATATATGATTTCCTTTCCAAATTTCTACTGTCACATTGTGACCTAAGATTGTTAACCGAAAATACAATTTTTACCACAGTTGTTGTTGCTGACTCTTTCGAATGTTTTAGCGCGCTTCTCTATGTTGCAGTTTTTATGAGCTTGCAAGGAAAGTCCATTTTAGCTTCTTAATTGGCTGTGGATAGAGAAAATATTATAGAGTGGCTTTCTGAACTGAGAATCCCTTTTAGAATCCATGAAGATTCCTTTTTCTTGATGGGTTTATTTCAAAGTTTACCAACTCTTGTATGCCATCCTGGTTTTTTTTTTGTCGCGGGGAAAAGAACCGTCAACCGACAAGAATATTTCTAGTTTTCTGAAACTAAGTCCATAATAATTTCTGGTAACCCGTCTACTGTCAAAAATTGTTTTCTCTCGCCAGTTGGGCATTTGACGGAGGACAAAACATTTCATTACACCCTTTTTTTATAAGAACAACTTCATAAGAACAACGAGGCTCAAATTTGACAAAATTTAAGAACAAGCTCAGGCTGAGGCTTGATAACTAGGAAAGTTCTTGTGGTAGAAAATTGACTAAAACTTAGCGATACAACATAAAACACAAAAAGATTCACTGTAAAGACTGATCCACAAACAATGAAGGTATAGTTCACCTCTAAATTCAGCCGTACAATACATGTGTGGCGCAAGGCGTTTCATTTTCCAATAGCTCGTTTTATTGTTTTATCTTTAACAGAAACCGCTCCCAGAAATAAGAACAAATTAAGAAGAAATTGAGGCCGAGATCGCCAAAAAATTAAGAACAATGAGCCTCGGTAAAATTTGCTGGTTCTTATTTAAAACGTGTATTTTATTGGGGAAGTTAGGACGGCTGAGTGCGCGCCCCCATTTCTGTGATCCCGCGATCGATACCTGGGATGACTATGCGCGGGCATCTGATCCGACAGTTTATCTCTAGGTACTGACAGCAAAATAAACTTTGACGACGAAGTCTGAGCTGTCAAGCGATTAAACTTCAGCTACTGGTTAGGAAGACTGAATACATGGGTCTTCACTTTCTCCGCAAAAAGACGTTAAATAAAATTTAGCATGCATTTGATGAATTCGTCGATGTGTTTGATAAAGTTTATTGGCTCACTGGTGATTTTAATGCTACGAAGATGGTCAGTTTTTAATGAATTTCGTACGGATGACCAGTCCATAGCTTCACATGAGGAGACCACTTCACAGCTTCGGGTCTTTTTTTGTGATTCTATCGTCTTCAGTTACTGATTTACAACAATATGACGCAGCCTGTGAGTCCAACATGAAATTCTATAAAATGGAAGTCTTAACATTGTCGGTAGAAACATTACCATTGATGAAAGGTTGCTTACCATAGACAGATTAGAACTGGAGGTGAACGATTTCCCTACCCAGACTCCCACCTTTCTCGTCTTTGCTCCCTTTCTCCCTTCCTCCTTTGAACGCACCCCACCCAGCCTAGGTTTTGTATTTGTCACATGTTCAACAGAATCTCGAAACAGTATATATAAGTCAAAGCTTAGTTTTGTTTACTATGTCGAAATGTGGTTATACAACAAGATTTCCACGAGCCCATTGACATATATATTGTTCAAAGAAAAACAATATCATATGATATCTCATAACAGATTAAGAACTGCAAGTTGAATATCAATGAATTTCGATCATATACAACCAACAAGAAATGACTGATTTTCTTTCCCAAAACAATTCGAAAGTCGCCGAATTGCATCTTGTCGACTCTAGAAAGTTTAGGACTTCAATTGCTTTTCAGAAAAGGAAAATCATCTCACATGAAAATATTTGAAATGTCTAAAATGTTTACCCCCCACTTTGAAACTTCTCACGCCCAATTAACTTGGGGTATTTGGGGATAATGAGTATGAAATTAAAGTTTTGCGATGCTGCATACATATGAAACAAAACCATTAGTTTGAAGCAATATTAAACCATTTTCTGAAGGCAGCGCAAGCTGTGTGAGCCATTATTAAGCAAAAAAGAAAGAAGAAAATAAATATCGAGTCTTGTTACTTCAGCTGTTTTCAAACAAAGTCGCATTCAACGAACTTCGACTAAAACGGAGAAAAATTAAAGCTTTGTGTGGATAATATCTATAGCAATTACTTGACAAAATATTGAAGCCCTTTGGAAGATATAAAAAAATATCGTTTCCCTTCTTGAAAAGAAAAAAGTCGCTAAAAGCTGTTTGTTAAGATTCAAATTTTGTGTCTGAGGACAATTCTGAAGTTGTTTAGATTTCTATCACAGTAATTGTTTTTGTTCGTTTAAGGTTAAATGATATATCGAGATTTATATCCATAAATTAAGAAAATAATTATTTTTTGTGAGAGCGGTATAAATGTAAGGCGCATGCAGAATTCGAAAGGAACATTTTGATTAGTTTTTTACTAATGATTATCAAACTGTCGTTATTTCATGTTCATTGAAATGGGCGCGGCACCTCTTTGTAACGCCTACCACGAAGCGCTCAACCCCTTCATCATAAACTTAATAATTTCTCATTTGAGTCGCGCTCTCGGTTAACACCAGCAAAACTATAGCCAATGTTTACAACGATTTGACTCATCGGTCAATATTCAGAATTTCCACCGAGAAAAGACAATCGCCTCTAAAGCTGAATTTCGCATCGATAAAAGGGTTTTTAAGTACGAGCCAGCGAGCAGATCATAAGCGGTTCAAGTTATGGATAACACTGAAGCTTAGCGGTTCATCCTTTGAAGTTTTTCCGCCTGTAAGGTTTAATAATCGTAACCCACAGAAACGATTACTTAAGACACGTGTTACTTCGGTGTGCTGAGTTGTATCAAATCCTATTAATAAAATTTTACTTTCATCACTACAACGTCAATATTACATCGAGCAGTTGAGCTGAAAAGGAGACCCAGGGAGCGTCCGCCCGTCGGCTGCGGAATTCTCAAAGCAAAAACTCAGCGGCAGCGGAAGATGAACTTTGAAAACTGTTATTGAACCATTGTTGAGAAGTGACGAACAACGGAATTATCCAGGTGCTTTAGGAGCTGTTGTTTGTAAATTCTTTTTGTTTGGCAAACTTCTCCCAATATAATTTTGATTGAGTTTTATGAGGTAGCTCAAACGACCAAACTTTTTCACCGCCCACTGTTGAATCAAAAGTAGCAAACAGTTATTTATCGGTAAGCGCTCAGCTTTTTTTCTCTTGAAGCAATTCTTTGAGCACACAGGCAACTTTTCACGGAGTCATTTACAACAAAGCCGTTTTGGAAAATGTATCAGTAATAACACTTTAAAAACCGTTTATGATAAATTGTTTTTCGGTATTCATTGAAAAACACCGCGTAATTTGACGAAATTAGGGGAAATATTAAATATACAACCGACATTTAGAAGTCCAGATAACTTTCGTTAGGGGAAAATCGCATGCGGAAAGCAATTGATGTGAATCATTGCTGAAAACCAAAAATCGTATTCATCTTTTTTGTTTCATCAGCTTTTCCTATTTCTAAAATTTCTGTATTTTTTAAGTTCCCGGTTTTCCAATCAGAGTTTCAGTCTGACAAACTCAATTTCTTGCTGTTTTAGTTTGTCAACTTAGAAAACTAATATTGCTTCTACGCATGCGTTAAGGAACAAAGGAGTTGGATATTTGAATCAAGATTCATTTAATGAGCGCTTAATTACAAGCTTGTGTCTGTTATTTTCATTTTAGAAGCAATGCTGTGACACATTTAAACTTCAGTGTTAAAATTTGATTTGTTTTTCATATTTGTCAAGATTAACCGCTCTCTCGTTGAAACAAGAAAAAAAAAAACGAAGTACAACGTTGTGCAGTTTTTAAAAGCATTCACAAATTAGTGAAAACTAAATGGAAATTGTCGCTTAGCTCTAATTCGAAGGAAGGATTAAGAGGAAGGCTGCCAGAAATGTGCTTGGGAAAGAACTATTTAACGTAGGTTAGACTTCTAACTTTCAGTTTTACACTTTAAACGTCTAGATTTTTATTTCTTTTCAATTTATTTATTGAATACCACTCAGTTGTCCGCACAAATTGTTGAAATGGACCTTCATCTACACACATCATTTTTATAAGAATATCTTTATAAGAACGAGACTGAAATTGGCCAAAATTTAAAAACAATTTAAGAACAAGCTCAGGCTGAGGCTCGTAATTGGGAATGTATTTCTTGTAAAAACTTGACTGAACATTTTTGGAAGAACAATGAGGCTCAAATTGGCCAAAATTTAAGAACAAATTAAGGACAAGACCAGGCTGAGGTTCGATAACTAGGAAAGTTGTTCTGGTGGCCGGAAACTTGACTGAACAACTTTAGAAGAACGAAGCTCAAATTGGCCAAAATTTAAGAACAACTAAAGAACAAGCTGAGGCTGAGGCTTGATAACTAGGAAAGTTTTTGTGGTAGAAAATTAACTGAGAAATGCTAATCAGTCCTGTGCTCCTGAGTAATATTTTGCAGTTTTCACTTACTAGAAAACCAGGAAGCTTTTAGTTGAAACAAGCAAATATTTTTTTTCGTTTTAATTACAATATTGTATAATTATCTCCGCGAGATTTTCAACTGAAGTTCTGTGGAATTGGTTCAGAAAAAATTTAGCGTTTATCCCTTCTGGCAATTTGGTAAACAGTATAATAAGAAATTACAAGAATATATTGCACGATGAACCGATAAAAACTGATAACTACAAAAAAAATTTTCTTAATCAAAATTTAAAAAATAAAACTTTTTTAACACAGTTAGTAAAAATAAATTTGTTTTCGTATAAGAATTTGGTTAATAGATAGTTCTTCGCAGTTAAGTGAAAGTTTTTGTTGTAGAGAGAAGTTTCGTTATATAAAAACATAGTACCAGCACCTGTTTTTAAAAATGAAAAACTGTAAACTGCATTTTAATATTTTCTAATACTTTTATATTGAAACGAATATTCTTAATTTGATTTTGGAACGCGGTATTGTTTCGGGCTTAAACAAAAACTGAAAGAGATTGAGCGAAACTGCGGAAAAATCTATGAATGAGAAAAAAAAAATCGGTTAACACACAATATCATCAAATGTTGTGCTAGCTAAACTAGTAATAGGGAATATTCGTGTTTGAGTGTGTGTTTGGTTGAGTCTGCCGAACTGGATATTTGTTCTGCTTTTGGACTGAGACGCATAAAACCTTATTGACATAAAAAGTAAAGCTTTAGAGAGAACTATGTTTACGAAAACTTGCTTTATGGTTTAAAAAACATGCTTCTCAAGATAGCAAGTAATTTTGTTTGTTTGTGAAGTTTATTAGATAACGACTTTCATTAAGCCAGCTCTCTTATACTTTGTGAGATAATTGCTTCTGTGCCGTTGTTTGAATTAAGAGCAGAGACCACACAACAGAGGACAAAAAACCATTTTAAATATCTTCTTATCGAAATTTCGTGACGACCATCCGCCTGGTGTACGTGACTAAAAGACTAGCTTTTTCCCAGTTAACGTCTCGCGCCCAACTGAAGGACGATTCAAGCAAAATGGAAACTCGCAACACCGCCATCGCTGCTAACTTCCCTTAATTAAAAAACGAAAGTCATAATAAATCCTTTCGGCGGAACAATAAAGCGAGCCCAAACACCCAGTGCCGCATCTTGGTATGTTGTCTGGTTCTTCACTAAATGTTTGGATGAAACAAGTTCCTTTAGCGCCCGCCGACTGTGAAATTCAGCGAAAGCCGCCTACGTTATTGTGTTAAATTGTTTCGGCAAAAGGCCTCTATAATTAAACTCCTTCTAGCCATTCAGCCGCTTTTCCAAGGTCCGCCTTTAGTAAACTGAACCGTTTTTTCTGAGCTAAGTAGCCAGAAAAGAAAAAGAAAAGAAAGCCTGCCGCAAGAAGCCAACCGCGCGATCGTTCGAAAGAGATTAAGTGGTCTTGGGCGAGTGTCTTAAAACCTGTTCTTTGCCGAACTCATTTGTCGGCAAAAGAGTAAAAGAAAATATTTACTTTCGCTGCGCAAAAATAAATAGCAGCTCTTTCATGGGCCACTCACTTTAATTTGAAAAACCCACATCTCCCGGCGGTAATTAAAAAGCGAGCCTTGAAAATTAATTACAAGATAGAGTAATATATTTTTGAATTCGTCTCCACAGGTCGCGAATTAAAACGAGCCGTGTATCCAGCGTGGTTTTCGGAAGCTATTCAAGAAAATACAGTGTTTATAGCGGCGAGTTGAGCTAAGAGAGTTTAAAACAAAATGTTTGTTTGTCCTTTATCAAGGAGCGCGTGCGATAGATCACAGTTTGTTTTACGGGGCATTTAATATGTTCCCACAAGTTTTTAATTGTGTTTTCTTTGTTTACATTGGTAAATGGTAGAGCTATTTGTGTCTCTCATATCAAACGAAACCCGTGTTTTGTCCCGTTATTAAAATCAGCGGTGCCATTCTTTGTCGCGGCGGCTTCTGTTGTGTGTGTGTTTACGGTTTATTAAATACCAAACAATACTTAGTCAGTACCGACCGCGACATGTATTAGTTATTCATCAAAACATGCTTGTTTGAAAAGACCGAAATTCCTAATCTCTTGGCGCAAATTTTCGAGCGCTCAGCATAATATTCAGAATCAGGAAATTTCTTGCGGCTACCAGCTTATAAAATACAATGAAACCAGCGACACATCACAAATCTAACTGTGAAAACACTTTGCGGGAATTAATGAAATACGGATTTATTTAAGTTTAAAGTGTGTAATTAGAATTACAGACGTGTAAAATTAAAGAACACAAATAATGTCTCGTTTTGTCTTTCGCGATTAGTGTTATTAGTGAAAAGCCTTAAAAGTGATAAAAATTTATTGCAAAGTTGATATTAATTTATTTGTTTGATGCCTGAATAATCTGACAAGCTGGTGTCGTAAAAAGAACAGACTTCAAGTTGAAAAAGAATGAATTGACATGCGCTGTTTTCTGTGTAATCATAACACTTGCAATTTAGAAGCCAGGAAAAAATAAGCAGTATAATATAATATAATATAATATAATATAATACATTTAATATATTATAATATATAACATAATATAATACGATATGATATGATATATAATTAAATTAAATTATATTATATCATATCATATATTATATTATATGATATTTTGTTATATTTAGCAATTATTGAATGAGGCTGAGTAGGATATGAAGAATTCTGCAG
>JAODFW020391880.1:0-12128 GCA_027575235.2 Palythoa mutuki | reverse complement strand
GAGCTTTCCTTGAAAACATTCGTTTGACTCCTTGAACACTCCTTGAATACTCCTGGAATTTCGTTCTCACAGAGCAGTACTAACCCTGATGAAGGGATGATTATATGTAGATGTTCTGCATCCACAAATGTCCATATTCTTCTGTTGGTTACTGCAAATCTATCAAAAATCTTGTCTTGTCTTGAGTATAGTAACTGCTGATGATAATCTTTCTTGTTTACTAAAAAAGAAGATAAAATAGGTTGCTTTTAAAATTCAATCATTTTTTCAACTTTAATTTTTTGTTTTTTTAATCTTTCTACAGGATGTTATCCCCTATATCCATGGTGAGTTCATAATCTGCCAATTTACTCACAAAAAAATATTATTTTGTTATTAGTACAGTACATATTAATATTAATAATCATAAGCTAAACACTGGTGGACTAATGTTATGCCTTTTACTGTACTATATTTGCAGTGCTAGTATACCATGTCCCACAATTCCTTGAAATGGACACAACAATCCATCACATTAACTGCCAGACAGTGGAAAAGAAGAACCACCTGCAGAACAGAACATTTCATAGAGGCAGCCAAAAGGGAGGAAAGCAATCGAATTATACAGTACAGGTATGATTGTATCAAGTTATGAAATTAGTGACTAATAGTTCATTTTAAACCTAGAACTTTTAAATATGCAAGGGCATGTACCATGTCATCAAACAGTTCATTCCTTTCTCTGGGTTAGTCTTCCTCCTTCACCTTCTACCACCTCAACCCAATATCAAGGCACTTCCTCCCCTAGTTGCAGCATTATGTTTTAACTATTTTTTCTTACTTTCAATCAACAGGTCATGCAAAAAGAAAATAGAAAACTGTTTGCAAGAATTAATATCAGCCGCAAGAAGAGGGTGTACCAGAAAAGGAAATCTCCTGACTCATAGTAAATTTGTACGATGTTAAATTGGCAGACCAATAACAAAGTACACAAGTCTATACGAGTGGGCCAGTACAAAGAATTGCAAATATGATTGACAAAGAAATATTTTGAATGTACAGTAGTATTTATTCAGTTATTTGCATTTGTAAACAATACCATGGAAATTTTATACTATTTATTATGAATTATATGTACATGATATTTGTTACATGTAAATATGTAAATAAAACCAGAAACTATTATGCACCACTTCAGTTGTTGCACTTGCAATATATTCTAAAGTGTCAATCGACTTAGTGATTTGTTGACTGTTGTGTAACTATAAACTGTAATCAAATTTAGACACTGATTTGAAGAAATTTATGCCACAGTTGGCTGAGTTTTACCTGAAATTGTACAAGCCTGATGAGTTTGACTGGTTTGAAAAGCCCTTCACTTTCACTGTTGCCATCGGTGGTGATGGTGCACCATTCGGGAAATATGATCAGTCTTGTTCATGGTTGATCAGCTTTTTGAATGTCGGAAAACGTTTCCTGAGCAGTGATGACAACTTCTTAATTTTTGGTGCAAACTGCTCTGAATGCTGCCTTGCGGTTAAGAGATATATCACCAAACTTGTCAGTGACGTAGCTTATCTAGAGAGTAAGGCTTTTACTGTTGATGGTAAAATGGTTAACTTTGAGTTTGCTGAAATTCCTAACGACATGAAGATGCTATCATTCCTAGGGGGAGAACTTAGTAACAGTGTTAAATATTTCTCATCATTTGGCAATGTGACCTATGATGATATGGCCAATTTGCAAAAAACCTTTGGTCGAGCTCATACAAACCAGTGGAAACCATGGGAATATGGCAAACGTTTAAAAGTGGCAAAACAAGTTGAAGAGTTAAAAAACAAATTGGCTAAGACTTCTCTAACTGCTAGCACTAAACGGGGTAGGGTAACCTCATTCATTGCAGAAAAACAATCCAGGCAGGAGTTTGCTCCAAGAATTGGTAAGCTAATTGAAAAAGCGCATGTTGAACCCCTGCACCTGAAAAACAACTGGTGTGCCTTTCTCTTCACCCTAATTCTTGAGTTTGCAATTGAAATATCCAAATTACCACAGAATGTTACAGAGTTTCAGAAGGTAAACACAAACTCTCCTTTCTTCTGGCTTATCACTAGCCTGAAAACAGAGACAAGTCTTTCCCGCTTAGCAAAAAAGGTGATCAGGTGGTTTGACGAGGGAAAGGGAAATCCAAAGGCATTTTCTTACAGATTTACCGGGGAAGAATCACGTAGATTTCTGCACAACTTTATGTACCTTGAGGGCAATTGAGGGTACAAATGATCCACAACCTGTTGAGTTCAAACTGCATGTGTTTGCATTCACATGTCTTTCATTGCGTGATGCTGTCTCACTGGTTTGTAGACTGAAAATTGACAAAAAACAGCTTAATGATCTTGAGAAAGCATGCCAAAAGTTTTTCATTTCCTGTGCACTGTTTCTCCTAGTAAACCCTACAGTGTGGACCCTTGGGCATGTGGTTCCCATCCACACCAGGGAGTTGTTTGAAATGTATGGGAAGGGTTTGGCCCTTAACTCGATGGAGGGTAGGGAGGCGAAACATCAGCAATTTCCAGGTATGCCCAGAACTCTAATTTCTTAAATCGCTGGAAACAAGTTTTCCGGGACGAGTTCATTTCCCTTGTAAGATTGCGGGAATGGGGCTACAACTTGACTGGTAGCAGCTCTAGCAAAGAGAGACATTCCTAAACGGGCTTTTCAAAATGATCACTGTTACTGTGGTCTGCCAGTGACGGGGGAGTGCAAATATTGCAATAGCCCAATCAGAACCAAGATCACTAAAAGTGTCCAAGACAAGCTTTTTAGCCCTGCAAGGAGTGGTGGGAAAAAAGAAAGGGTGGATGTAATCCTTAGAAGTACCATTAGCTGTGGATCTAGTCTGCAAAGTGAAAGCAAGTTATGGCTCCAGTTAATAAAGAGAAGAATCTGTGGCCATTTAGGATCAGAAACCCATACTGAGCAGAGATGAAAGTGTTCAATACAGTTTGAACAGTTTGAACAATTGTACAGTCAAAGTTAATGTTAAACTGAAATAATTCATGCAGGTACTTTTAACATGGTAGGCACTTATTCAAAAACCTGCTTTGTGCAAATTGTTCACAGGCATTAACTAATTTATTTATGTAATATTATTTATTGAAAGAACTTTGAAGAAACATATCCTTTGCATGTACTTTTTTAAAGCTTACAAAAAGATCTATTACAGATAGCTGGGCCAGTTTAGCAACTATGTAACAAGTTGAATATGTCAATAAACTGCTCAGAAAAAATTATAGTTCATAGCATTATTTTAATGGTCATAATGCACTTATCAATTGAAATCCCGATCCCAACACAGGCCAAGGTGGGGATTTGATTTGACATCAATACAAATCTTAACAAACCCCCAACTTACTGCGGCATATTGACTGGTAAAACCCCCACCTTTGTGGTTGTTCCCTGACTGACTATTAACATTTAGTGCAAATTTTCTACTTCTTTAGTGCACAAATTTTGCTAAAGCAAAAGCCAAATATGTAACAGACCAAAACATAGATATAATACTGGAATGTCAAGGATACCTGTATGCATCACTGAGCCAAAGTACAGGATGGGCAGAACCACTACCCAACCATAATCACAGTGTTATGCACACAATACACGAATGTTTAGAGCACATTTAACAGCTCATACAAGGCTTTTAGCCTTTTCCCTTACTGGGGAAACTCCAACACATGAACGGATTGCGGTACAAAACATTTGTTTTACCTTACGACCTTTTATTTTATACCATGCAAGAACCCTGTGTAGCAAGACAAAATGTGGGGAATTGATGTTATATTAAAATAGAATTAAAATAGACAGCATCAAATAGTTTCTAGGAGCTATATTTTATATTTTGGACCCTAAAGAATGAGGAAATATAGAACTTAAGAAATCACAAGGTTTTATTAAATAAACACAAGAACTAGAAAAATCCCAAAGGATTAATCTAAATGATGAAATAAAAGGCAAAAAATTTCAAAACCAGATGTTGAAACAAAACTGCACAGCGCGGCTTACTGAAATCCAGTGAACAACACGAGTGACCACATGAAGAAATTACCTTGAGGAAACTAGGCACAAGTCTAATCCCCAATGTATAAAGCAAATCCTGAGAAATCCCCCACCCCCATGGGCAAACCATGCCTTCAAATATCATAAAAATCCCCCACATTCCCCCACCTTGGCCCGCGGTGGGAGGGGGGTGGGGGGGCAAAACAGGATTTCAATTGATAACTGCATAAATTTATCTTACACCAAGGGGCTGTACATATTTTTGCAAGCTGAAATATGTAAATTGTGTTCGGACATTTCAGAACATATCAAATGAGAAATTTATTCTCTTTTTTCATGGAACTCACACAATGTTGCTGTCACTAAAATAAGTAAAGCCCATTAGGGACTGCTCACTATTTTCAGAAAGGGAGGCAGGAAAATTAAATTCCAAGAATAAATAGTTATGACCAATCCCTAAGGACCTGATTACATGGCGAATTTCAACCCGGCTAACCGGGCTGAAATTTTGTTGCGATTACATGACGAACTTCAGCCCAAGCTGAAATATTAGCCTCGGCACCAAATATGAAATTGCATGCAAAGAGTCTTGGGGGAATCAGGCAGCCATATTATTTCCTGCTTTTCAGCCCAGGCTGAAATTTCTTTTCGATTACATGAGATTTTTTTAGCCCAGGGCGCAATTCAGCCTGGGCTGAAAATCCTAGCCCGGTTTTAATCAGGCCTGATATCTGTGGTGATAAGATTTCAAAAAGAAGATTTGGCCCACAAGATTCCACCTCACCTGCTATGTGGCAATTAAACCTGCTGCACATGTTTTCTTCAGGAGGGAGGAAAATAATTTATTATTCTCAGACAAGTCAATACTGTACTGACAATATAATAAGCCATCAAATCAACTGAAGGAACTACTAGGAATGCTGTTTATGTGTGCTGAGGAAAACCATGAATGTTCCAAACCCCAAAATGAAAGCCTACAACAAGCTGCCCCTTACTATTCTTATAAATGAGCGCAAAATCCTTTTCGGAGTTGACAATTAATTTAGCTCTACCTTTCCTTTTCAATGATCGCCGAAAATATTTTTTTACATCTTCTTCCTTTTTCCCACTCAGCATGGCAAAAAGTTGTATTACACCTTTTTCTGAAGTAAAAGCGATGACAGTCCCTTTCCTATTACCAGCAATATCGCAGCGAGGTTCTCTGAAATTCTCAAAACCACTGTGCTTGATACCTAACTCCATTGCTCTAAAGGCATCATAAGGAAGGTCCCGCTTTGAACATCTCTGCAAAGTATGGGTTTCTGATCCTTAAACGGCCACCGATTCTTCTATTTATTAACTTGATCAATAGCCTGCTTTCACTTCGCAGAATAGATCCACATCTACTTCTAAGTATTACATCCACGCTTCTTATTCCAGGGTAAGTGCACAATTGCAAACATGGCAAAACGAGGCGAAATGCATGTCGCTTGAACAGTTCTAAATTAGGCTGTAAACCAGGTTCCAAATCCACAGCAGCATCCGAAAGTTCAGTCATTTTACACTGGACTATGTCTTCAAGCTCATCTCCCTCCGACTTGATGTCACTGCATTCAACTTCGTCACATTAGTCACTTCTTCGATAATTTCAAACACATTATTGTAGATTTTTCCGCCATCTTGAAATTGCGAACAGCTTTTGTGCATGGCATCGCTGGCTCAGTAGCATATCTCGAGGCCACATTTCGGTCCCTGATTGCCCGGCGTGCGATGTCATGCTTGTTGTTAGCGTTTCTCAGTTTGCATAAATTACGTGGATTTTGGTGTTTTCGTTGTCATTCTGAAAAAAAAATCGACTAGGTGAAATTACAAATTAGGTGAAAGTTTATAGGGAGCAGTTTAAATTTGTGAATCGCAGACATAAAATATAACAGAGACAGACTAGGTGAAAGTTTATTGAAGATGTCATGCTTGTGTTAGTGTTTTTCAGTTTGCATAAATTACGTTGATTTTTCGGTGTTGTCGGTGTTTTATGCTTGCACGCGGATTTCTGTGTTTACTAGGTGCAAGTTAATAGAGAGCAGTTTAAATTATTGAATCGCGGACATAAAATGTAAAGATACAGAATAGGTTAAAGTTTATTGACGATGTCGTTCTTGCTGTTAGTATTTTTCAGTTTGCATAAATTACGTGGATTTCGGTGTTTTTACTGTCGTTGTGAAAAACAGAAACCGACATGGTGAAAGTTTATAGAGAGCAGTTTAAATTTGTGAATTGCGGACATAAAGTATAAAGAGACAGACTAGGTGAAAGTTTACAGACGATGTCATGCTTGCATGCCGTTCGCGTTTCTCAGTTTGCATAAATTACGTGGATTTTGGTGTTTTCCGTGTTTCGTCGTCATACTTGCTGGTCTGCCAAGGGAAGTTATTAGCATTTAACGATTAGCATAATGTTGTTTATTTCGGTGTTTTGGGGTCAGTTTGCAAAAATTACGTGGCTTTCGTGATTTTTGGAGTTTTCAGGGTTTTTGTTGCAGCGTTTGTAAATTTCAGGGTTTTTGGAGTTTTCGTGAATTTCGGTGTTTTCGAGGTTTTTGTTGTCATATTGGCTGACAAAGACAATTAGCATTTATCAGTTTGCATACATTACATGGATTTCAGGATTTTCAGAGTTTTTGTGGTAGCATTTTCAATTTTCGGTGTTTTTGGGGTTATCGTTGTAGCACTTACTGACAAAGACAATTAGCATTTACCAGTTTGCATACATTACAAGGATTTTGGGATTTTCGGAAACTTCGATGTTTTCGGGGCTTTCATCGTAGTACTTGCTGACAAAGATAATTAGCATTTATAAGTTTTCATAAGTTACGTGGATTTCGGGATTTTGGGGGTTTTTGCGGTAGCGTTTGTAAATTTCGAGGTTTTCGGAGTTTTGGGGGGTTTTCGAGGTGGCGTTTGTAAATTTCAGGGTTTTCGGAGTTTAGTATGTGTGTTGTTGGACTGATTTTTGAACAAAATATTTAAAGCATTCAAGTTTTATTTGATAGAGGTCCTGGATTTGCTTAAAAAGGTCCTGGAAAAGTCCTTGAATTTCACATCCAGTAAATAGTGACAGCCCTGTAAGTTAGAATATATCAGTTGCCATGGCTTTGAAACATACATACTAGGTGATATCAACATCAACTTTTTTAAATATAACGATGACAAACCTACATCTGAATATCTGGACATGCTCTTTGACCATGGATTTACAACGATCATAACCAAGCCTACACGAATACACCAGTTTCGCATTCTTAGTTGCCGCTGATTCAAATGACAGCAGATTCCTTTTGCACAGTGTTAGCCCCACTATTCCTAAGTGCCAACGTATTCTTACACTTCTTACAACTACGTGTATTGTTAAAGGTGTGATCTCTCGCTCTCTCGCACTAATATTTTTGAATATTTAACAACAAAACGAGGCTAACACTGTGCAAAAGGAATCTGCAGTGTTTTAAATCAGCGGCAACTAGGAATGCGAAACTGGTCTATTGCTGACCACAGTGCTGCTCTCATCCATTTTATTTATTTGTGAACATTTTGTAGATAGCAATACAGGAAGAAATAATAGGATAAGGGGTCTCTTTCAAAGGTTGAAATTCCTATGGAATTTCTTATGCATTAGGCAGTTGGGAGAAACATTTACAATATAACATGAGCGGAAAAGCAAATAAATAGAAAGCTAGTAACGTTGCATAAAATGTAAATTGACAATGAATATTGACAATAATTGCTGCAAAAAGCACATATGCGACGCGTACATAAGTTCAAAATTGATGAGAAGAACATAAGGTAAGAAAAGCAATGAAGAGAAGACACATATATCAAATCGGGTAGGGTTAGCATCACGCCGGGCTGGCAGCTTGCTAAATCGCGCCATTTCGATAACAGTGAGCCCGTAAGAAACTGGTCAGCGATCTTTATACAAATGGTGCTTCAATAAGGCGGCCCTTTTAGTAAACCTCCACGAAGCTGTCAATGATTACAATAATTCTAGTGAAGACGAAGCTTTAGCAACAAGAATGTTGGCAAGGATTGTTGCTTTTTGGCACATCATAATACTGAGAAAAATGAAGTGAAAAACGTGTGCTTCCCGGCTGTGAACTGTCAGTTTTTCATCGAACTTACCATTTGAGGTGTTTGATTGTTTCAAAGTTCCTGTTGCTCGGGGTAATTCGGTTATCAGGAACACACGTGCTGTCCATGAGATAAAAATCACAGATATGGAAAAGATGACGGGACTCTTTCTCTCACTGGCAAATAAATATCGAAAAGGAACAATTCACGAGAGTGATGTCTTTAATTGGCTATACTGTGTACTTCTTACAACGTTTTATTTGAACAATTAATACGAGCAAACTTATGTTTTACAAAGCTACCTGCTTGGACTGAGTTTTTTTATTGGTAAGATCAAACGCAGGGTACATGAGAGGAAAACTGAACACTTCGAATCATTAACTAAAAACAGTCAGTTTTCAGCGATCGCCAGTCACATTAAATCTACAGGTCATATTATTAAGTGGTATCATTTCGAACTTTTAGCTTCTGGTCGTTCACATCTGCATTGTAAAATTAAAGAAACCTTATTTATCCGAGATTTAAAACATGCTATGAATGTAAATATTGGCAGTGAAAATCTTTTTCTTTATTAATACGTTACATTTGCTACTTATTTACTAGTTACCAGTCCTCCTAATTCTGTTTTAAATTTGTTGTAACTTAGTTTAACGGTCACTTCTGAAGATGTATGTTTTAACATACGAACGTCAAGTAAAATATATTTGAAAATTTGCAACATACGTTGTGCTATTATGTTGATCACCCTGGTTTTGGTTATGTTATTATTAATATAACTTTTTGTGAATGATATTTGATATAATTGAAAAAAAAATATTGGTCAAAGAGTCTAACCAGGCCTTTGTTAGACGTGATTCTCTGATTCTCATCCAAAAGATATTTCATCTGTTCATCATCAATCAAAATCAAAACGTAAGCCGAGCAAGTTGCTGGAATCCTTGGCCACATGTCATGAAGTAATGTCTAAGCAGAACTGGGAAATGGAGGAGAGACTAAGGAAAGAAAAAAGAGCAAGAGAAAACGTCTTTTACAGTTCAGAACAAAAGAGGCCAAAAAAGAAAGGGATGAATACCAGATGTTTCAGCTCGTGTTGGGATTGTTGCAGCAACCCAGCCAACAACCAATTCAGCAACCCCAACAAGACTGTTTCTAGTGGTAGTACGATTCAAACTAATTTCGCTCAATAAGGTTTTTTGTTTACGTTATTATTTTGCCTTTTTAAACTGTTTTTTCAGTGATATTTGAAAAATGGTTGACAAATTTTGCGTTTTGTAAAATACATAAAAAGGGATGACTAAGTCATATCTTAACTGAGTAAAAAGATGACAACCTTCAACCTTGAAGATCCTCTTTTGTTCTGTCAAGAGACGACATTGATCATGAATCTCGCAACTGTAGAACAGTTCAAGAAATCGTTAGGGCTGTGGTAGAGAACCTGTAGTGGTATACCGTCAACACCGACACCCACATCCACATCTATCAGGATTACCGCAGCATCTACGACCTCGGAACTAAACCAAGCTTTCCAAATACCGCAAGGTTGCACATCAACGACTATTATTGGCTCTTACTTCGTGTAGAGGACACAGGATTTAACAAGGTTTGTGATTGGCTGAAGTGGGGTTGGGGTTAGCTTTATCTTTCTTTTGATTGCTTCAAATGATCTACAGACGTATCAACAACGTGCGATTCTCAAAAACTTTGTTAAATTAATATTATAGAAAGAATCAGTGTAAAATAAATCGAGAGTCAGACCCTAAACTTGTACCTAAACGAATAAAAACAGGGGTTGTCTTTCACAAGAATTGATACCTATGAAATTTGTTTACAACTTGCTGAAAAGTATTGGATTTGAAAAGATCCGACTTCACAGTTCAGCGAGTACTTTACTTGTTGATTTCAGCACAAGGAGGCGTGTGAATGCGCGGCACTGATTGGTGAGCTGATTGGTTTTCGATCTTTCTGCATTACTTGACGTGCTTTTGAAAATATTTTAAATTTCTACCTGAAGAGAAAGCAGACTGCGTTATTTGTTAGTGTTCTATCGAGTAAACTTAATAATTTGTCCATGAAACATTTAATTATACGAATATTGTCCAAAGCTTACTTAAAAAAAATACCTTTTGATACATTAAACAGTCCAACTGAAGCGTTTTAATATTTTTAGAGAACAAAACATAAGTCGACTGATTTACAAAGCCCGCACGATTTTAAAATATCACGTGAGTAATTTTCAAAGCCATTGCCATTAATTTTGTTTCGTTTTTACACTTTATGTTGACTGTAAATATGTATTTAATTACTAGATATTTGATGAACTGCTCAGAGGAATGTCGTATCGGAAGCTTTCTACCGGAAATTAAATTGGTCTCACTAAAGGTTTCTTTATTGAGACAAGTTTCTTCCTTGATTCGACAGTAGTTACATTCGACCGCATAATTTTATTTCTGAAAGTGTATTGTTTGTAAAAGATCATTGTGACGTTTTGAGAGAATTGTTTGACCAAACACTAAGCAACAGTCACACGCACTCTCCGAGTTCCTATGTTATCACATTTATTTCCGTAACTCTAGAAATAATTGTAAATGCTTTGGTTAAGTTTTGCAAACACGAAGCCAGCCTTGTCAGTTTTCTGTTATGTGTACAATTTCTTATTGTAACAATTCTTGTTAATCGAAAAAAGAGTTTCAACCGTAAACTTTTTCAACTGCGTTTTAACAAAGAATGAACTTTTGCTACAAAACATACGATTAACCAACCAACTGATAACTGCCGTGCAATAAGGTACGGAGGATGCGAACAAAACCGTGCATTGAAAACCAAAACGGCCACTTATGGCTGGACAAGACCGTGCAACATTCAACTTAACAACTGTGCCATGTGAAACCGGCCATGATCACTCTTTCACCTAAATTTTGTGTAACTGGACCTGTAAACCGTGCCATTGGCCGGCATAGTTCAAAACCGTGCCATGTAATGCATCTGGGTAGCAACTCTGTGCACAGAGCCTACAGTATCAGTTGTACACTTATCTTACAATTTTAATATGTAAGTTTTAAGATGATTGCTATGGAAACATGGAAAGATTGCAAGGACGGAGAGTCCCAACCGACCATCTTATCGGGATAGCGTAGGACCTGGTTTATTACCAAATATGAAAGCTATCCTGACCACAATCGCCCTGGGCCACCGCTGTGTGGATCTGTAAATCCAAGTACTATTAAGGATGATGAAACCACAGTTTTTCAGAAATGTTTCCAGATCTTCAAGAGTTGTAGCATCATCCCTAACAACAGAAGAAGCTGTAGAAACATTTCTTAAAATCCACGCATGTGTACAAGCCAATGACTCAGATGGAGGTAAGAAAATTTTTGTAATTTTAAGTCAATACATTAATTTTTATTCATCAGCTTATTCAAATGCCCTGATTGTTGTTACCCACGTTGACCATCTTGGCAAGATCTTGCATGATCTTGGCAAGATACCTGGCGTGATCTTAGCATGTTCATGCCAAGTTCTTCACAAGATCGTGCAGCATCATGCTGGATCTTGAACAAGAACCTATCGGTAGGACCAAGTTTGGTTACATTTGAAGCTACAGTAATTTGAAGAAATTTGAAAAATAAATGGTTTTTGGCTGAAGTTTTTTAGGGTTTAACACACCTGAGCACTATAGATCAAGCAATATAATTAATAATTATATAATAATCAATTATGATATATATTTTGCAGAGGTTGAGGAGATGTTGACTGAGGACTGCACATCCATCCAATCTAAAATGGACAAGCTGTCAAAAAAATTATGTGGGAAACCTTACAAGTTGTCAGTAGATGAAGATGACCTTCTAAATGATGGCATTGCATATTACAAAAGCCCTAAGGTCCACCAAATATCTTCAAGTACAACAGTGTTTTGCTGCTGGCATACCAAACATTTTTGTTACAATGATAAGTCATAGTCTTGCCCAATTGTGTGGTGGTTTTCCACATCTAGCTCCA
>JAODFW020390908.1:0-12128 GCA_027575235.2 Palythoa mutuki | reverse complement strand
GCTGCTATTATTAACGCTTCCATAATCTTTCTTTTCCCCAATTGTCGTGCAGGTGTTATTACACGCCACGTGAAAGAATGACTTGGGTATTGGTTTAGGTGTTTTGCAGGTTCGGACAATTTCGCTTTGTCTTGATGTTCATTAATTCGAACGCTGAGATTTCTGATGATGACTTTTAAGTCGAAAACGTTTGGTTTTATATAACACTTAGATCAAAAGTTTTTTAGCCTTTTAAAATGATTTTATCCATTTTAATACTTTTAGCGAACATATGTCAGATATTCTCTCACCTTGTTTGCAAAGTTGATGCCATTCCAACTTGTACTCGTCCAAGCTGCTTCACGCAATCTCCAAACAAGTTTAAAGACAACACTATCGCGTTGAGAACAGCCTTGTACACAATACTACAATAGTGACCGAAGATGTCACCGATGACAGATTCATCTGTCAGGCCACTCACTGCAGTATTTGACCGGGACTGCCTCACTGTAGGCATCACAGTGCCAATCTTAGTAAGTCGCTGATTGCCTGCAAGATGATCTCCTCCAGGATTGAAGGAAGCACTGGGATTGCGAGACACTTGAGGACTTGAAGGGGAAGTTACTTGACGCTGGTTTGCTATGGCAATGATTTCCTATCAAACAAAAATTATGTTTGAGAAGGATTCTAGAAATCTACAGACAAAAAGTAATATCAAACAAAAATCTTGAGTAAGCAATGTGCATGCCGCGAATGACCTAGGAATTAATAAAGCAGATGGACGCGGATATACACTAAATGGACAAATACTATACTTTTCATTGAATGGATTGAGATGCCATCCCAAAAAATTGCTCCCAGAAGGGAAAGCACTTATTCGACGCTTAATTTTCAAGTAATGGTACGATACAGTCCGCGTTTCATAACCCAATTTAGCTTATTCATTCACCATATCAGTTCCCATAGCTCAGTGATAAAGCGTCCGACTAGTTTACAGAAGGTCTTAGGTTCGATTCCCATAAGGAGCCCGTTTTTTTTCCAAGGTCTTTGTCTCCGCATATTTCATATTTGTTGCTTATTCGAAAGGGGTGCATATTTGAACAAAATTAATACTGTATATGCATATAATCATTCCAGGTTCATACCTGCAAAGCGTTTTCTACTTCTTTTATGACCTCATGGAGCTTCCTACCCTGTGCTTCTATCGACTTTCTCTGATCCTCAATGAATTTCTCCACACCCCAAATCTTTGAGAGGGCAAGTCGAGTATCAAACAACACCATTTTTTTTATCTCCTCGATCTTCTTTTCAACTGAGTTTTTCACAACTGCATTTATGCAGTTCACGATATCGCGCAATCGGAGAGTAGCTGCATGTACTTGGTGTAAGTATGCATCTATATTCATACTGTTCCACGCCAATGTTGACAAGCCCGGCTGTAAAAAGGGACGATGTTACTTCACCAATTAAGACGTCGCTATCAAGCACCATAAATACCCGAATCATTTCTTAAAAATGTATATCTGCACTGTTATTTCTTTTAATGTTTTTGTTTCTTGTTTCTATTTTCGAATTTAACCATTGAAAAACGAAATTGTAAATGAAAGATCGCAAATCACAGAAAAAGCATAGCATAAAAGATGATTTTGTCTGTTAACAATGTTAGAAAGTTTCACCCCAGCCACGTTTAAACAAATTTTTTGCCTGCTACTTCTAAAACCCATTTTATTCAAGATTACGTGTAAGTCCTTGAGTTGGTAAGCGATTCCTTCTAAAGATTTCCTTTTTAACAAGCGGTAAACTTTACAAAAAAAGATAGTAATAAATACTACAATAATCGCGTAACCATTTGCTTCGTCTCCTTTTCATCCTTCTAAATCTAATCAAATTAAAGAGAAGTCAATGTTACCTGAAGATAGTGTAAAACTGATTCCATGTGCGGAGTTAGAAGTTTTCGTAACGGTGGTGGTACATCTTCACAAACACTATAGTAGTTGTCGAGTACAAGCTCCAATGATTGTTTGTAATGCTTGAAACGATTTTCCTAGAGCAAAAATAAAACCAAAATGAGCGCCGTTTGCCTGGGTTTGATAATTTCAGACTAGAAAATGATACTTCGGATGATCAACTTAACTTCCCTTTTGTTCGCTGGTCTGTTAAGTAGTGATCCGCATAAAAACTAGGGACATCAGCGGCAATTTCAATAAAAAACGTGTGAAGTTGTAATTCAAAGATTCAATTCGTCTAGCAATTGCTTTCGCAAAAACCACCAAAAAAAACGTCGTAGCCAATCTTTTTTAAAGCTCTCAAGAACCAGTGCCCGTTGTACCACATTTTGGTCGAGTTTAAAGAAAATTCACCACGGGAAATTGGTCTAAAGTAAATTGCCGCAGAGCTATGGTTATCTCCCTCGTTCTTACTCGGATTATTACTTAATACAAAATAGGGTGAAACAAAATTATTGTCGTTGTCATTGTTATAGGTCTTTATACCCTTATTCAATAATATAAAACTTCGAATAGTTGAAGAGTTAAAACTGATTTTTTTTCGCTCAAAGTTGCTAAAAAAGCCCAAAGTGGTGTCTCCGGAGATTGGTAACTAGTTTGATCTGATGCATGGCCAGTGGTTCCAGCGCAGAACTGTTCACTCATTTATTTATTTTCCACTCTCTTGCAGCTGTCCTACTATCACTATTCGTTCCAATTGGGCTACTGGCTAAGGAACAATTCTTTCCTCCTCTCTTTTTTTTGTGTTCCGCCATGACACTCGCTCGATCTGAACCACGTTCAAATTCAGAGCATCCATACCTTCTGAAAAATACAACAACGGTATCCAATAGCTGTATTTTCGTTGCAATACAAGTCGAAAACATTCAGATTTTGGACATTAGTTCTACTTTCCATTCTTTTTTCCAGAAAGATTGTGAATTTTCAGACTTTTTCCAGTTTCCAGGCCCTACACGAACCCCAAATTACCACTTCAACCAGGCAAATTGTACCCACCTGCTTCAGGACCTCTGTTGCAGTGTCAGGGATGGTGATACCCAGTCTTATCAAAGCTCTACTCTCATGGATCAGCTCAAGGATCCTTAGACACAAAAAAGGAGAAAAACAAAAAATATTGTCCTTAAATTATATTAGTATAATATGATCAAAGACCTTTTGATTTAAGTTAAAAACACAAACATTTTTGTGCAAAGGACATCTTCAGGGGTATATTATGAGATGGGCAGGGTGGACAGGGTGGCGTGGTTGGCGCAGTGGTGAGATCTCTGCCTTTCGACCAAGAGCCCCGAGGTAAAACGCCGGCTCAGCTGAGTGTTGAACATTTGTGTGACCTTCTTTGCTGCCAAAGTTGACTCAGCTTTTCATCCTCCCGAGGTGGGTAAAATGAGTACCAGCTTCTGCAGGCACACTTGACAGATTTGTGTCCTGTCCAGGGAGAGTCACTGAAGGACTCACATCCGCTTAACACTACAGAAACCGGAGATAAGTATCGGCTCCAGTGTGCCAACTTAGGCTAGTAAATGGTTTGGTTCTAAGTGTGATCAAGTGATCCCAGAAGAGAGAAAACGTTTCACAATAAAGCAATGAACTTGTCAGTTGCTCAAGCATGGTTGACCATGGGCAATCAAAACAAGTTATTGTTAATTGCTCTATTGCGAAACGTTTCCCAATTGAGATCACTTCATCACAGTTAAGAACTGAACTACTGTGCGCATCTCGGAACAAACCTGACGATTTCTTTTGGACAAAAACATTTAAATCAATATGGTTTCAGCCATGATGCTCTAGGAGAAAATGTTACAATAGCAAAAAAAACAACAGAAAGCACATAATGGCATACTTATTATTTTTACAAGAGAATGAATAGACCATTTCCGAATTTCATTCCACTGCCGACAAACAAAAACATCAAGTCAAGGCCAAGTAGTCAAAAAATACAGCAAATGTATAATAAATAACCACCTAGCCTCATTTTGAACGTTTTGTTTGTGAGCAGTGGAGCTTAATTAAAAAATGGGCTATCGAATTTTGTTGGGTGGATAGAGTGGATGGAGATAAATGTGATGCTGTTGAATAGGATATAACAAAAGGTTTTGGTCAGTAGCAAATTAACATGATACCGTTCCTTGCAACTACCGGTGAACACACGTGACAAAAACGTGTTCTGCCGGCCAATCAAAATTCAAATCAAAGTTTTGACAATCAAACTTCAAAGTTTACCCAAACATATCTGGAACGTTTTGACGCCACTTTGCTCGTGGTAAACAAAGCGTACACGAATTTTGTGTTTCGCAGTTTGAATGATGGATGATAGGAAATCAATAGAGGCATTTCAGTCCGATATCAGCTGTGATCATTTATATAATTTTATGATTATTTGCGTAACTGGCACCAAAACATTCCAGACATGTTCGGTTAAACTTTGAAGTTTGATTGTCAAAACTTTGAATTTTGATTGGCTAGCAGAACACGTTTTTGTCACGCATGTTCACACGTAGTTGCATGCGACTGTATAATAAATCCCGATTAATTACCTTAAGCCAGTACTATACATACCTGCCATCAGCATTAACAACAAGCTGTCTAGTTTCTGGATCTTGTGCTAGAAGAGACGTCTTTAGTCCTCCCAAAGAACTGTCAATCCGTGATTTCCATAAACCGAGCCAGAGACTTTCAAATTTCACCAACGCTGTTGCAATTCGATTATAAAACTTCACTATGCGGCCGAAATCCTGTAAAGCAAGATGTTGGTTTCAACAACAGATAATGCAAGCTAACGGGGTATTTGTAAAACAAGCTAAGCCAACCCCCAATTTGGAGACTCCAATAGACTTACAAAAGCTATCTAAATAACTTTAAGTTTGATGAAATGTATCAGGAATATGAGCTTTTACGTTACTTATTAAATTGCTGGTATGTATATTGGTGCCTTACCACCCACCGTCCACCATAATATAATTGTATATATGTAAAAACGTCTCAACAAGGCAATAAAGTTGGAAAGCATTCTTCTCGGCGAGACGGCGGATTTCTTATCCAAGATAGGTTTTCTGTTATTTCTTCAAACCAAGCTGACAGTATGATTTAACGAGGGAGGAAGTTAACTTACATTGCATTTGATTTTTTGTTTATGGTAAAGAAAATCATAGATTCATCTACCCTGTATGTTGTGACAAACTTGTTCTCTTTGAAAATCTTCATCGGGTCTTCAATCCGCTTCATGAGATTCCTGGACCACGTGATTGCTCCGGCGACTAGAGGTGCATTACGGACCAACGGTGGGCTCTCCTGAAAAGCGCATGTCGTCATATCAACATACATACAAACCACACAATATAAAACACTTCTACAGTACATCTCTTCATACCCTACAACAAAGCATACACATTTTTCAACAACGGTGGTTAATCGGTGGAATGGTTGGGGCAGTGGGGAGGGGGCGGGGGCGGGGTGTCAATGACTCTGACATCCCCTTAACACTGCACAGAACCATTGTCTGAAGATTTTTCGTTAATTGATGCTTTTAATGGTAGAAGTGACTGTTAAACTGTTTATTAAAATTATGTAAAGAACTTGAAACCTGCAAAAGAAAGGTATAGAATGAACTGAAAATATTAAAAGAAAACAGCTTCGAAAGTATTGTTAATTCGATCACTTAAATAGTGTTGGGTAGTTTCTAAACTTGAAAATCCGGTAAATCAGGCAGCATAAACTTATGACATCCAAGACTGACGCCTTCACATTTAAAACATTTTTTCAGACTTCTAAGAACGTAGACGATTCAATAGGATGCCTAGATTTCTGGATACCCGGCAAGTATAAACATGTTACCTTTTCATTCTCATAAACCTTCTGGACATCCTCCAATTCATCCTCGAACCATCCAAACACTTCCAAAAACTTTTCTGACAGAACAGCTTTTAATCCAGTTCGATTCAACACGACGTTAAAGCTGTACAAACAAACCATACAGAATCGTTGTTAGAATCATACGGGATTATCACGTAAGAACATCTTGTAACAAACATTACGGTTACAAGAAATAATAATGTAATAATACAGAACAGCTACCACTTGTTACAAGAGCCTTTCGACCATAACGGTCCTGATCGTTGAACGGTTTCATTTATTTGTTTTCCTTTCTTTACTAACATTGTTTATTTCCTGTGCTCACTTGATGGATGGCTCTAGCTAAAATTTTCTACAATAATTGGTACAGGAGCCGAAACTAACTGTTGAATTGCACACAGTTTGGGTGTCCTGATAATGAACAGTAACTGTTTGGCTATCTATTTTCAGCGAGATATCCAGTTTAATTATGTCTGTTCAAATTTCAAATTATACTCGGGCAACGATCCATCTATTCTTATATCTCCTATAGTATTTTGAGTATAAATTCGTGTACTGCTAGTACTGGGTGTCTTGTTTTAAAACTGATTATCGAGTACTCACAAATAATCCTAGGTACAAATTTGGGCTCAATAGTATTTGAGAGTGTATATATAGCAATTTTAGTAGTCCAAGTGCAAATTGCACGTGCTCTCTCTGTTTAGTCCTTTCGATAGTGCCAAGTCTAAATCTATCCCGATGGTTTTAGGAGCAGATGTGTAGTACAGTTGGTAAGTGCACTGCATGCCCTCTGTGCTACAGGTCCCCAGTTCGATTCTCAGTGACTCCAATGTCTGTTTCGACTTTCCTCTGATCTGTGTAGCTTTAGTTTTTAATGCCCGTAAAACGGAGCTCTGACAGAGGGAGGGGTAAGGCGCGCTGTTTAGGAGAATTGAATAGTTAACAATAAAACCCCCTCACGGGACTGATAAAGATTTTTGGATTGTAAGCTAATTTAAATCGAATATTTGCGTGCCTAGATTCTTTTGATTTTCATTGTAGTTGCAAACAGAAAAGAATATAAATAGCTTAGAATTTTGGGAAGAGAGTCAATTTTTTCACCTAAGTAATAAAATTTACTGCTGGACTTTTGGCCAGGGCGCACTGACACTAGCTGTATCAGCTAAAGTAACTACTGACGTTGAATATAAGTTAACGAACCCTTTTTCTAATTCAGTTACATAATGAATTCAACTTTTTTATTAAATTTGATTTTATGTGAAATCAAATGGGATTTAAGTGCCAAGTCTGTGGTTCCTGTGTCCTGTAAGGTGTAGTAGGTAGCTGTCAAAGGTTGGTGTTACGCTCTTGTCCCGTATATGTTTTAGGGATGCAGCATGCTGACGTTTCATACTTTCATTGATTCATGATGGATTCAACCATTTTAACCTTCTTTCCATTTCCTACGAACTATTAAGATTGCGTTTTGCTTTGGTCTAACCTGACTTATTCACCATCTGGGAATAATTCATTTCTTGGTGATTGAGACACCTAAAAGATTATGAACACTTGCACACACAAACAAACCTGGTAAGGATTGCCAAAGCCTTTTTGATGTTAAAGTTTAAGGTGAACGATCCCTGTATAAAAAGAACAAAACAGCTCTTAGTACAGTTGAACCGCTATTATCCGGACTTCTTAGAAACAGACAAAAACAGTTTGGATAATCGAGAGTCCAGATGATAAAAAAAAGAAAATTTATAACGTAAAACAGTAATACAAGTAAATAAATTAACAATATGTATATATTCTTGCAAATTCGTCTTCCTTTTTTGAAGACTTATAAATATAATCTTAACATAAAATAATAATAAAAAATTATGCAATCAAATATAAATGCTCTCTCGCTGCTCCATTTTCAACCTTTTGAAATATAACGTATTTTAGAAGCATTTTCATTTCAACATTTCAAGAAAGATTTTAGTCTTTGAAAACTCTGATCAATATTCATAAAAAATTTGGGACCAGAAAATAGTCCAGACATTATGTACAGCAGAAGGATGTGATGCATTTGCAATGAACCAATCCAAAATGTTCTACCTTGATGTAATTACAGATATTATTTTCTAGCCTGTGTACTGAGGTAACAAACGAAGTGTATGAATCTTCAAACTTTTCCCTGTCCTTGTCCTCGACATCAAGGAAAATGTCAGTGGTGACTTCTTGTGTCAGCTGCCTCTTCATACTATCGACACAGTCAGTAAGGAATACTGAAAGGCTTGGTGCAACGTCGACTGTGTAAATGTCCTTCACCTCCTCAACATCTTCAAGGCTTTCCAGGATGCTTCCAAGTCCCTCTTCCTGCTTCACTGTACTCCCTCCTGTTGCAGAATCTAAAGGTATCATTTAGTTGTAAGAATTAGTATCGCTGTACGGTGCAGTTAGATGACTGTTGTTATTTTCAATATACAGTGTGTTCAAAGACACTTAATAGATGATGATGATGATGATGATGATGATGATGATGGTGGTGGTGGTAATGATGATGATGGTGGTGGTAATGATGATGATGATGGTGACGATGATGATGAAGATGATGATGGTGACGATGATGATGACGATGATGACAATGATGATGATGATGTTAATGATGTTGATACTGATGATTTATGTTGATCACACAACAAACCTCTTTGTATAATAATACATACCATCACTGATCCTACTGCGGTCTGACTCGCTTGTAACTGATTCACTCTTGTTCACATGTAACTGGGTTGATGCCAAGTGACCATCGTCTGCTTGTGGCTGTTCATCCTTGTCAGGAGGACCATTTATAACCACTTCCATTGGCACTCTTGGTAGGTTTTTTACATCATTTGCAAGTTTGGAGAACTGAGCCAGCGTGTGAACTATATCCATCATGTTCCTTACATGGGTACAGAATGTCTCAAGATGTCCCACAATGGACTCTTCATCAGTCATTGCTAAACCTGATGGAGGTTCACTGGTCACGCTTGCATGGTCTAAGCCCCTAAGTACTTTACCTAAAAAATAGGAAGGAATCAATCATAAGCTCCAGATCGAACAATCAAATATTATGTAATGCCCAGATGAACTAGCTGTGTTGTGAAATCATCCAGGGTTAGAGTAGTCCTGAGAAGAATTTTGTCGGTAGTAAAATACCATCCAGAGCTATATTGTAACTTTGACCCGCGGGATTGACCCATGCTCCCATCCCATCGACCAATATCCCGAAGAACACAGGATTTTACCTGCAGGTTTTGTCCCGTTGCTGTCCCGATGATGAAAATCTAACATTACTAACTACCTGGCATTTCAACAACCTGTGCAGGAGTAATCACTTGACTTAGCTTTTGCTTAGTATACATTACTTTAAAGCCCTACCTTGGTTTGATGTTGATATCCTGACTGGACTTGCCCCAGATGTCAAGTTGCTAGTACTCCCAGCTACAGTTGAGCGCTTGGCTGACACAATTGTACTTGGGGTCATGGCAGACGATATCTGCGACAGACCATGACTACCACCAAGACCATCTCTCAAGCTACGAAGCATGTCACGGTATTGTTTATGCAAAGAAATGCAAGCACTGAGACGATAAAGGAAACTATCCTCTTGACTGCCCACGACTGTGGTGAGTTTTTTTCTTCCTCTCATAATCTTCATGGAAAGTGCTGCACCAGAATTTACTTCCTCCTGAACACAAGTCCACAATCTGTCCTCATCACCAAAACATGTGCTCATCTTGATGTACTTTTTAGCTGCCAGAACAATCTGGTTTGTAACCTACAAAAATCATTATATAAACGCAAAATGAATTCATGTATTATTTTTCACATTCCATGTATTAAGTACTGATTGTTATCGACCTCATATGTTGATTAGATTCCGAAATCACTTTCAGCAGAAGTTAGATCAATTCCTAGAAGGTTAAACCAAAGTAAAGAAAACGAAAACCTGTTGTATGTGTTACAAAACTGGAGTGAGAGGAAAAAAGATGCCAGTGACGGCTCCTTCAATCAAAAGCTTAAGAAATTGAGACTGTGTCTTCTGTTCCCACTTAAATGTAAAGATTACCCTATGTAAAGGTAAATCCAGATGGCCTTGGATTCAAGACTCCCTACACTGGACTTGTGACTGGATTCCAGATTCAACTGACTAGATTCCAGATTCCTTTGACAGGAATCCAGATTTCCCTGACTGGATTCTGGATTCCCTTGACTAAATTCCAGATTCCCTTGACTGGATTTTGGATTCCCCTGACTGGATTCTGAATTCCCTTGACTGGAATCCAGATTTCCCTGACTAGATTTTAGATTCCCTAGACTGGAATCTGGATTGACTTGATTCTAGATTCCTTTGACTGCATTTCAGATTCCTTTGACTAGACTTTAGATTCCCTTGACAGTTCTGAATTCCCATGACTAGATGCCAGATTCCCAAGACTGAATTCTGGATTTCTTTGACTGGATTCTGGAGTCCCTTGACAGAATTCCAGATGCCCTTGACTGAATTCTGGATTCTCTTAACTGGATTCTGGATTCCTTATCCTGGATTCTACAATCCAAGATTGATTCCCTTGACTGGATTACAGATTTGATCAACAGGTAAAATTTATCCCAGCAATCTGGTTTCTTAAATCCAAGCAAAATATTCCAGATTTCAGATCAAAATTAAAATATTTTGTGTTATTGTGTTGTGGAATACCTTATCATATATGAATCGAAGCAACAAAGAAGGGCAGTTCATTGTAAGTGTTAAAGGCAAAAGATGGTTTGAAGTCAGATTTGAGGAAAGTTGAAGAATTACAAAAAGGTAGAAACTACCTGGTAATTTCCAGCAGTGCAAATGTTTGTTGGTCCTAGAATCGGTCTTCATGCTGAAGTTTGTGCAAGGTTCAATATACAACCAACCCCGTTCTTCTACTAGTAGATTACTATACAGACTGAATTGAATTCATTAACAACTTTTAATTCACCTTGGAGAAAAGTATTCCCAGGAAGCCAGTTCGAGCATAGTATCTTGATATTGAATCCATCTGACGCACACTGGCCATTAGCCCGGGAAGGGTGGTACTGCAAATAGAACTGACTGTTGCCACCCCTGACAGCTGATCAAAGTATTTCTTGAGAGCTTCAAGATACTTCACTTTGTCTTTAGTCTCATTAAAGGCATCCGTAATGCTGCAAAACAGTGTTAACATCCAAACAGTTTAGATATCTTTAGTTAATACAGTGTATTACAGGGTCCATACAGATCTTGCAGGGAAAAATTCAAAGACTTTCTAAGGACTTTCAAGACTAATTCCAAGATATTCAAGAACTGATGATTTGCAAAAGACATGCATCAGGAAAGGGCAGAAAGGTTTTATCTATAACTGCTGGTCTGGGCTAGTAAGCCCTCCATGGACACTAGCCCAAACCCACAATCTACTATTTCAAAGTGTGAAGAGGAAGGGGGTGGGGGGAAAGGTTCCAACAACTGCTGTACACTTTTACTAATTTTTTTGTTATTTACCTGGCATCTGTAGCTTTCCATCGCTTTAGAACTTTACATTTAGCTGTAATGAGAACAGCAATAACAGCCTTGCACTCCTTTCCTTTTAGCTGATCTGTGATGCTTGTCAAAACTTTCTGTCTTTTTTTCCATTTCTCAAGCTCCATCAGTGGACCAGCAAATGAATCAGATCTGAAAATTGTACAGATTGAAATATCAATAGGCTAAAGTACTTAGTGGAACCCCATTAATATGACCACCAATTGGCTAAAACAATTTGGTTGTATTAACAGGGTGTTCGTATTAATGGAACACGATCATATCCATGGCTGGTATCATATCAAATTATGTGTGTTTTGATTGTACATCTGTTACACTTCAAAACAACTTAATAAACGTTTCACACTAACAATTCTGATTTGACATGTATAAGATGCTTCCATACTTTCTTGACATTGTCTCATTTCACTTGTCATGTTTTGTATCTGGGTTCAAGGTCATATTAATGAGGTTCAAAACAAAGACATAGACACTCTGAAACACAAAATTGTGGCCATAGGTTGTATTATCTGGGTTGTTACATTTAACAAGGTGTTTTTATAATAAAATGTATGGCTATTTTGCTCATTGAGGGGGGTGTTGGGGCACATTAAAAACCGCAAAACCGCACAAAAATTTACCCAAAACCGAAAAATCACAATAAATGTTGATCAAATCCGAAAACCGCATAAAAACATCAAAACCCGAAAATTTATGCTTCCTGGTTTTAAAAACCTGTCAAATCCGAAAAACCGATA
>JAODFW020389948.1:0-12128 GCA_027575235.2 Palythoa mutuki | reverse complement strand
GTTTCTGTAGTGTTAAGCGGATGAGAGTCATTGACTCCCCCTGGACAGGACACTAATCCGTCGCAGGTTAGCCCCCAACAGAAGGTGGTACTCATTTTATCGACCTTGGGAGGACGGAAAGCTGAGTCAACTTTAGCGGAAAAGAAGGTTACACAATCTTTAATCTATAAAGATATACAAATTCGTAAGAAGTGGTTTTGTTTTTTTATTTTTGTAGGATAAAACATTTAAGACAACAATTTCATTTTGTAATTATTTGGCCAAGAAAAAAGAAGACAGCAGACTATGACAGAAAATACCTTCTTTCCCCGTAGTGTCATTTTATCAATTTTTGTTTGAGAGAACCTGGTAACAACTATACATGCTTTAGAAAATTAACCATCCCGGAAACTTCAAAAGGACTGGGTCTAGCTACCAGACAATCCCATAATGCAGTGGTATTGTTTATGTTTACACAATGTACGGTCTGCAATATATGTTGGTTAGACTTAATAAATGCCCTTTTGTATTATGTGCCATTTTTGAAAACAATACAGTGATGGACTTGCATTCGCTGCATAAATTTTTGGGAGTGTTTGGCTAGCTGGACCCAGTCCCTCTGAATTTTATTGAGTGGCGAATACCATCTGATTGGCCTCCTCCCCAGGCTCCTGAGCCGGAGCCAGATCCCGCCTCACTATCCTCGGTTGTTTTTGCTGTGTATAAAAACATACAGCAAAAAATTAATATTCTTTATATCTTATTTCAATGGGAAGTTAATTAAGATAATCACCATATCACCCATTTGAAAACTTGCTGTGCGGCACGCAGCATAAACTAATGTAACAATCTGTCTTTCAAAATGCTTTGTACAGAGTGTGACCGTTTACTAGATTCTTTCTTTAAGTAAATGTAATATCCCGGTTTTCAGTGTAAGGGTAGGGTTCGGATTATTTAGTTTTGTGTGTGAACCTTCTTTGTATCCTTTTAATCTATGGAAATACAACCCGAATACTTACCTTTAGCTGGACAAGATTTGAGGTTACCAATTTGGGACTCGTCAAGCGCTTTGTCGTAAATCTGCAAGCAGGTAATCTTTCCTGCAAAGTGTCTATCATCACCGTCTCGCGATCCGATCCTCAGGGAATACTGCGTGGCCAACTCAATGTTCCCAATGTTTCTGCTCTTTACCATTTTACCGTTGTGCCACAGCTGCGCCACGCCGGTGTTGTTGTCGTATGTGGCACCAACTTGGTTCCACTTACCTCGCTGTGATTGAGAAACAAAAGACAACCGACTTTAGAGATAAGGTAAAACCTTCGATATCTCTGACATCTCTCATATCCTTGACAAATGTGTTTGCCTTATAAAGTTTCAGTATATCGTGTTTCTGAAAGTAAGTACAGTGGAACCCCGTTAATACGACCACCAACGGGCAAAAATAACGGGGTAGGATCATATTTCATAGGTGGCGTATTTAAAATGATACGCATTTCAAGTGTATCAATGTTTCACCTTCAAACAACTGTTTTCAAGCATTTACATTGCATTATATTTTTATTTATTTATTTATTAAAATTAAAAATGAGATTAGTAGCCATAGGCTAAATTACACTCATACAATATAAAATCTATACAAGGATATAATATAAAATCTACCTATAAAGAATTAAATTCTAATGCTCTAAATATAATAATAATAAATAGTTGGTTTGTGATCTCAAAAATATTTCAAATTGTCTTGCAAAACAACATTATGAAAGATCTCAATCTTATTTATGCGTGTAGCTATCAAGTATAACAAGAACAAGAAATACTTATAAAGAATAAAACAGCCAGAAAATGTATACACGCTTTTTTTTATAAGAACCAGTAAATTTTGTCGAGGCTCATTGTTCTTACTGTTTTTGGCGATTTTATATATAGCCTTTGAATTTGATTTGTTCTTAATTTGTTCTAATATCTATGAGCGGTTTTTATTGAAGAAAAAACAAATTAAAACAAGGTATTGGAAAATGAAACGCATTGCGCCACACATGTATTGTACAGCTGAATTTAGAGGGTTAGTGGCGAACTACCTTCACTCTTTACAATCTTTACAGTGAATCTTTTTATGTTTTATGCTGTATCGCTAAGTTTAAGTCAATTTTCTACCACAAAACCTGTTTCACTCTGCTCAGCCTAAGCTTGTTCTTAAATTGTTCTTAAATTTTGGCAAATATGAGCCTCGTTGTTCTTATAAAGTTATTCCTATAAAAAAGCGGGTATTCAATGATTCATTGATTCTCTGAGTTTGCTTTGCCAGCGAGAGCGACGTTATGTGTCCTAAGATTTTAAAAAAAGGTAAATAAAAAGAGTATATCAATCGAGGAATATTGGATGGCTTGAAATTGAAAGAGTTTTCCACATTTTGATAACTTCATTGATGGTTTCATATCAACACTTACAAAATTCCCTTGTCCCAAAGAACTTTTTTTGGTCGAGTTTGGTGGCTTAATACGGCGTTCCCCTTCTTGAGATAAAACATTTTTTTTGTTCTTCATTTTAAAAACGTTTCCGTTCCTGCGAGCCCATACCACAGGGAAAACAATAGGCAGTGTCTAAATCTATCATCTATGTATAAAATGTTTCGTTACACACTGCCTGTGTATTGGCTACTGACTACCGGTCTACCGGTCTACTGGTGTACGCGCCAAAACTTGAAAACACAGTTTAAGCGCGCAACTTGAATATATTTGCATTTCAAATTCATTGATCTTCAGTCTTCTTCTGTCCGGTTTGCGATCAAAATAATTATTGTTAAGAAATGCATAACTTTTTGTAGCAACCCGTTCGGACATTTAGCGTTTGTTAACTGAGACTTTTTCCTGTCACTCCTGCGCCAAAATACAAAACCGTTGACAAGGCCGTTAGTTGGTGATATTTGATACCAGTAAATTAACTCGGTCGCAAGCTCAGAATTCAAACTTCAACTGTCTTCACGGGCTCGCGCCGCTGGGTGCTTTTTCAAATCGCATGAATGTTCTGTTTGTCTTAGAATTCTTTAAAGCCGGGTCTGGTGAAGAGAGAAAAAAGTAAGTACATAAATTAGTGCACTTTTTGTTTGTTTCAAGTATGTTTAAAGCATAAAACGTAGCTTGAGAGGGGCGCTGAAAGACCATGTTAGTACTGGAGTAATCGAAACGGAGCCCAAACACTAATATTTTAAATGTGAAAACATTGAGTTTGCTGCAATGGTAATTTAGAGAGGAACAAAATTTCTGCTCGCTAAGCTAAAAGTGATTTTATTTGTGGCTTTATCTTTAATTTGCGTCAAGATCTTATGCGATTTTAAATAGCCGAAGGCAAAAGACTGAAAAAGTTTAGCGCCGAATTGCGAACCGTTAAGAATTTATTACTATCTACTAGTACTAGTACTTGTAACAATCTATTTTTTTGGCGAGGTAAAAGTTGATTGAAATCAATTGCTGCTTTATGAAAGGAAATCCAAAAAAAAGATTGGGAAGATTTCTGGGTCCGATTTCTGCATTTTGGAAGTAAACTAATACTTGATTGCATAGTTGCGCCAAATTATATCTGTTGTGATTTAATTTTCTTTGTCTTTGAGCGTGACTTCAAGAGAGTGCTGTTAGAGGTCACTGGAGCAATAAAGTACACAAATAATAATTTGTGGACAAAATTATTATGTTTGTTATAGCATGGAGGCCAAAATATAGTTTATCATTTGATTCTGATATAACTAATTCAAACATATCATATTTTGCTTTTTGATTATTCTTTTTCGTGTTTGTATATTTTAAAACTGAACAAAACTTTTTAATAATTAACGGTCGATTGGATTTTCTTAGCTTTTGCTTCAATCGAGTGAGTCGTATTGTATTTTTTAAGCCAAGTGTAACAGAAGCAAGTAATGATATTCAAATTCAGTGAGCTAGCCCACTCAGTTGAACTAAGTCGAAGTAAATACTGTGTTAGCTCACCCTGGATTTTATTTGGAACTGTTACTGAAGAAGCTAAGGTAATGTTTTTAAATAACAGTTCATTAAGTTAAAGGTAAGATCTGTCTGATATTTTTATTAATTGAATTAATTGTTCTGTTCGTGAAAGTATTTAAAATGCGGAAAGTCCGCACGATGTTAAGGCATTCAACAACAGCGAAGATCGCTGAACGATTTCCCTAATCGTTTATAAACTTATAGTTTCTAAGTGCCATCTTTACGTTGCATCTACTGTTACTTAGTGTATTTTTTTTTAAACTGTCGAGATTACTGGAAGTTTGTTGAGTTTTCTGAATTGCCCTGGGTGTGTTGACAGCTACGTAAATCTCCATAGTTAGGGAATGAAGCGTGAAGTTTCACTTTGACTTACAAGGTTTTCTCATTTATTGTATCTCTACTTCTTCAACTCTTTTAGTTCTTAGTAGTTCTTTTAGAACTGTAAACATTATTAGTATCCTTTATACTGAAACCTTGACTATAAACGTTTGAACTGTAAGTGAAAAAAGATGTCTCAAAATATGCCCCGAGCTATCGCGTAAATTCTTTGAATAATTCCCCAAAGCTTTTTATTCAAAGTTTCGCTCTTGGTTTAAAGCATAACACCGTGGAATGTTTTATCTCTAAGAATTTGAGCCCCAAATGTTTCAGTGAAGTTTTAGTTAAGAAGAGTTTACAGACTATTTCGGAGTAGAGGCTATGTAAACGCAATTCGGACACAATGAATTTGAACTCGCGGTTTTCGAAGCAGTGGCCAGTGGGATTAATGAACTTTATCAACATTATTATCTACTATGTAAATGACAATAATTAGTGACTGCTCATTAAAAGTAGTCATGAAGATGTTTTATGGAAAGTTTTCTTTTCTCTCAAAAGGAAAACCTAGGTAGATAAGACTTTCTTAAGTGTTCGTTTTAAAACACAACTGCGAAAACAAAATTCATCCTGGCGCAATCCGTGTTACTTTAAGGCAAAAGTTTTTTAAATAATAGGTATACATTGTTTGCCAGTAAACTGCAAAACAAAACATTTTTCCCTTCTCCCCAATGCTATCAGATTATTACTCGTTAACTAACAAAGTTCCGATTTCTGTAGTGTCTTTTCTTTGATATTATGCAATCATATTGCATGTACTGAGGTTTCGTCTAAATTGGAGCGTAAAGTGAACTGTGCGTTACATTACACTTCATAAAATATAACGCACGCAATGATTGGCTGAAAGCGATATTCTATATCTACGTAAACATAGTCCGATGTGAGAAAGGAGAATTTGGAGTTTGTTAATGTTAATAAAATGTCTTAATTTCTATGTATGGAATATTATTTTGCCATGGAGTTATATAGAAACACTTGTGGAAATTGGCCACTAGTGTATACCTCTATGGAAACACGGAAAAATATTTTACATTTCTTAAAAATGTTTCAAAGCTAAGGTTCTCAAAATATTTAGATGAGTTTTAAACTCATTGAGTCAGAACCAATCAGTCACGAAAGAATTATTGTTTCGAAAACCCTTGAACTGGAAATTACATCATCAAAAATTCTAAAACACAATCTTGTTGATCAATCTTTTATTTTACTTTTAGTTTAGTTTATATAAAAAACGAAAAAGATTTAGAGCTTCGAGCTCGGGCCGTCCGGCAAACAGGTCAGAGTACGAAATTTGTAGTGTTTTTCTTTTCTGTGGTCTGTAGCATCGCCAGATAAGGATGTTTTCACGCGACCGGTGGTGGTGTCCGAGTGTTGCTAAGTAACGGTGGAAGGTATAACTGCTACTTTAACAACGCCATTTTAAACAAAAATGTTTTTTCTGCATTATTTGTATACTTTGTGTCGGTGGTTCCTTTACAATTTACTGAAGCAAGTAAAAAATAACGGCCAGCCCTGACGGCCCGATAAATGCATAAAACCTAACAACAACAACAACAACAACAACAAAAGTTCAACTACTGTATTCGCAATTCCATTTTATCCTTTCATAGCTTCCGGGCTAATTACTTCTTAATTACTTATTAACGTTATGAACCAAGCCATTTTTAGAAGGATTTGTCTGGGGTCATCAGAGCATAACCGCGGCAATATCTCATCACTGATTGGTGGCAAAATGCTAAACTTCGGCATGGAGGCATGTCTCATCTTCTTCTTTCTGAATATTACAACCAAATTAGTAATTTCATAAATCAAATTTTTGTGACGTCATCACTTTAGTACTCTATGGCTTCTCGGATTCCCCATTTGGTCCAATCCTGCTCTCTATCGAGGACTTCCATGTTGTCTAAGGAGATTTTGTGTGTCTGGCAGTTTTTGCGTAGACCTGTGTGCTACTACTTCTGATTTCTCCACCACTCCTGGGACAACCTTTTGTGGTCACGTGTTTCCAGATTTGATATCCGTGAAAAGCGTGACCACAATAGTTTGTGATCGAGAGCTCAATTAGAATATCAGAAACCAAAATTGTACTGTGCAACAAAAGTTTAAAGCCGGTGTTACACGTTGAAACTTTTAGCTGAAACTTGTGTGCAACAATGAGCGAGACAAGAATCACCAAAAGATGTTACACAGTGAAACTTTTGTTTTTTCGCCGCAGCGATTGCTGAAACTGTTGCAGAAGTAGAAAACAGTTCTACTTTTCGTGAAACCTGTCTCGCAACGTTTGGTGAAACTTGTTTTGCATCGTTGTTGCATACACGTTTCAGCTAAAAGTTTCAACGTGTAACACTGACTTAACTAGTGATTATATTTTACATACCAGTACAGATGAATTTACATTCTAACATAAAAACAAGCTATTGACTACTAGAAAACAAGAAAGGCAACGACTTGATATTACACCAACTGAGACACGCTGCAAAACAAGAAGACTGCTTGCCTGGTGGGCCCTGTATTAGTACCAGAGGTGACGTCAAAGCTAGGTTGAGAGCCATCTGCTGTCCGCTGTCAAGCCTCTGTCCCTGAACCTTGGGAGTAGTGGCGTGGCTCATGTGCCTAGCCAAGTACTGTGGAACATTTCTTCTTAGAAACACGTTTCGCACCAACTCTGAAGCTGTTTGAAGATGCTGTACAGCACTTATCATACGGCGGTATGACAGCCACTGGGGGATCAGCTGCACAGTGCATGCCATCTCTTCACCTGCCATTACCAGGATATCTTGAGTCTTACAAATCTTTGGTTCTACCAAACAAACTTGAACATCATAGCAGTTCCTACAACAGGTAAAAGGCTAGTGAAACCCTAGGCGATTTCATTTACAGCAAACTTAGGGTTACCACTATTTACTGGACGTGAATTTCAGGGACTTTTCCAGGACTTTCCATGGCCTTTTCAAGCAAATCCAGGACCTATTCTATCAAATAAAACTTGATTGCTTTACACATCTTTGCACAAACGATGGAGAGAAAAGAGCAGAACAATTATACCTACCTAATGTGATCAACCGTATTCCGCCATAAAATATTTCAATGACAATGAAAATTGCACAGACAAAACAAAATTTGAATTTTTTATTCTTCTATGTAATTAATACTAGTAATATGGGCGTGTCTATGTCTATAAATCTAGACCCTTCATCCTTCGAGAACATGGCAAATAAACGCACTCTGTGGCACACCTTTTGCAACAATGGCCTCAAGATATTCGAGGCAGCACGAACTGCTAGGCTCCACGAGCAGTGCCAGCGTCGCCATGCTGGAGATACTGGCCCACAGCCTTCGCCTGACTCTCAATTTGCCTGCGATGATTGTCAGCGTATTTGCGCCTCGCGCATTGGACTGATCAGTCATCACAGCTACAAACACTAGGGGCAGTGGAACATTTGCATTTATTGGCACTTAATGAGCAATCCATCAAATCTTGATCTGATGTTGACAAAAGTAAAAAGGGAGGGAGGGATAGTAAGTCAAAAGTATGGAAGTAATCGCAAGAGGCTAGAACCAAAAAATGAAAAACTTGGGGCACTGGGACTAAAAGCGATTTTTAAAGTGGAATGAATTGTTTTTCAGGCCTTTTTGACTAAAGTTGGTGAATAGTCCCAGTCTCTCGCATTCAGTTCCATATTTGGCACGACCCCTCTCACATGCTTACCCCTAACGCCGCTGGACTTATGACCCCTCCCCCTCCCTTTTGTCAATATCGGGCAGAGATTTGAAGGCCCAGACACGCCCGTAGTTTTAACTAGTGGTAGTCAGGGAGCTACGTTATCACGACCGTCTTTTTAACGAGGGGGAAGGAGGGAAAGCATAAAGATACAATCATCTGTTTCCCTGATTAGGTGATATTTTGAAGTGTATCACTGATAAACTTGTGCCTTAAACAGCATAACTAAAATGAAGATCTTATACCAAAAACAAATTCTAAACTGAACACTTTATCTACGTAAAAACAAAAGCAAGAAAAGAACAAAGGTTAAGTGTTATGAAAACTAAAACTATTGCGCCATTTAGGATGGAAAAAAGGCCAAATTTGTCATGAGTTTGTTTACTTACTTGTCAATCTCAAGTCCAGAGACATTTATCACTCTACAGTGCAGAACTTGCAAGGTCATCTGTGGGTCATCCGTGTTCTGGGTAACCTGGCCAGGGTCACGAAAGGTCACTCTGCTACCAGATGGGCTGTATCTGATGCACAAGAAATCTCCCACAGAAAACTGAATGCTGTAAGCATTACAAAACTGTTTTGATACCATAAACTGTCCAAGGACACACCCTGTTAAAAATGAGTTGAAAATATTAACTACAAAGAGCTGGTCAAAATCTATACGAAACAGAATAAAACCATCTGGCGTACATTCAGAAAAACAGATGTGCAGAAGTAAAGCATGATTTCTGAGCTTCCTTTTGTAAATTTATAACAGTAGTCACGAGTTTAAAAACACTGATTTGTTTTGCCAACTAAAAACACAAGCCCAATAACCAAAACAAGTTGCCTTTCTGAAAAACTACAGCACCCAACCTTAGCGTTATTTACTTGATTTTGATTTCTTACGATGTTGAAGCCACTGGTGCCTTCAGTATGACGTTCATTGAGCAGATTTCGTTCGAGCGTCTAAAGCAATATCAAGTCTTGTCTTTGCAAAGTCATTGCTACGATCTGTGAATAGTTAATTGCAGTTACTTTGAGTAGTGATTGGCTGGTAAAGACAAGACTGGAGAAATTTCGTTTTAAATTTATTTTAAAAATTTTTCGGCTTTCTATTTGAAATTGTTGTTTTTAAATATTTCCATAAAGACTTTTGAGCAGACTTAATCCGCTGCCCTCAATGTTTTCCCAATACAGTTTTCTTGGGAAATAAGGTTTTTTGTTTCAGATGTGGTAATGAGAAAAACACAAAGAATGTTCAGCTTAAACAAAGAACCTCATTTCCCAAGTGGACTGTATTGGGAAAACATTGAGGGCAGCGGATTAGGTCTATTGAACAAATTAAATCAATTTACAAATTCAAAAAGTCGCACTACGTTTCTGTCGACAACTGAAATTGAAACGTTATCATTACTTTACCTTATTATTCAAACTCCTACTTAAGTGCAGTCCCCAGAGTTTTAGGAGTAAAACCGTTAAAGGATTAAAAGAATAACTGTTTCACTTAAGAAATAGTTCGTCCTGTGCATGAATTTTCATACTTTTTCTACGCCTATTAATTGACTGTATATTTTGCTTTTGCCATTTCAACACTCAAGAATACGTTCTAAAAACTCTACTAGTATCCTATGATTGTTATTGGTATACACTTCTGTTATAAAACGTTTTGAATATAGCCGAGAAACTGTCACAAATCAAAAAGTTGAATCGAAAATCACTATAAATTGAACACTAAGATACCTTAAGATTAGTAAAACGTCAACTAAACAGCAAATTTATTTCCACCACGGATTATTTTACAGTGTGATAACATTTTCTGCATAAAAACTAAGAAAAAGCATAGCACCTTACGGCAAACTTATACCCACTTTAGTTTTAGGCTGACAATTTTAGTGAATAAATATTTCCATCCTCAACATTGGTGATTTTCCAATTATCCTATATTGTTCAGTACTTCAGTAGAATACAGAGAGTGTTTAAGGGTTTGAAATAATGAAATAACATAGAAAGCGTTGCAGGGCTCAAAAAGTACTTCGATAAGAGTCGCTCTTGTGAAATTTAAGGTCTTTCTAGTTCCATTTTACATCAAATGGAGAAATTGAAAATTCCGAATTTTAAATACCGTATTTACTCGAATAAACGCCACGGCGTTTACCAAATTTTTCATGATTTGGGTGCGGCGTTTATTCGAGGGCAGCGTTTATTCGAGGGCAGCGTTTATTTCAAATGCTGTTAATTTTTTTTAAACAACCAACCATAACTATACTTTAAAAAGTAGAAAAATTGTTACAGTTCTTTGTCTGGTTGTACCGATCAAGCTTTACAGTTTTACTTAGTGCGCTTGTAAAAGCGTAAGAAATCAGATAAATTCGACGTTGCGAAGTTTTGTCTTTGCCTTTCAAACTTTAAACTTATTGTTTTAAACAACTCCGCTCTGCTCTTGTAAAAATTAAAAGTCATAAATTTGATGTTTCAGTTTGTTGTCTGTTCCAGGGTGCGGCGTTTATTAATATTTTGGCTCTCAGGTGCGGCGTTTATTCGAGAGCGGTGTTTGATCGAGGCGGGCGGCGGCGTTTATTCGGGGAAATACGGTATGCCAAGTGTAATTCGTTGGCTTTGCCCCGCCCGCTGCCGCTTATTGGATAGGGAATATCAATTGAGAGGAGCCTGGGTTCTAATGTTTGATTCTCTAAAAGCTTTGGAAGAACGAATTGAAACAAGAACATTCTTTTTGTCATCTTTGAAAACCATTGCCAAAGTAGCTGCACTGATACAGTCTTATTCAGGATAATATTGGGTGAGTAAACATTCTGTCTCTAAGGTTTTTCCAACCGAACACAATTTTGACTAAGAACAACTTAATATGTTCTCTCATCAATTCTCATTTTCATATAAACGCTACGATATTCAACAACGCTGCGAGCCGCACTGTTCAAAGAATCATGAAAACTTTCGACTAAGTAACTGATATAATTCAGCAAATATTTAAAGCCACGTTTAAACGTACAAGTTTTCTATGACAAGTTTAGCCTGTGCCTGTAATTATTTGGAAATATATCTTGTTAATACACGCTTTTTTTATTAGAACAACTTTATAAGAGCAACGAGACTAGAATTTCCCAAAATTTAAGAACAATTTAAGAAAAAACTCAGGCTAGCTGAGGCTTGATAACTAGGAAAAATTTTGTGGTAGAAAATTGACTAAAACTTAGCGGTACAGCATAAAACATAAAAAGATTCACTGTAAAGACTGTTCAACAAAAAATGAAGGTAGTTCGTCTCTAAATTAAGCTGTACAATACATGTGTGTCGCAAGGCGTTTCATTTTCCAATACCTTGTTTTATTTCGTTTTTTCTTCAATAAAAATCGCCCACAGAAATAAGAACAAATTAAGAAAAAATTGAGGCTGAAATCGCCAAAAAGTTAAGAACAATGAGCCTCGGCAAAATTTACTGGTTCTTTAAAAAAGCATGTATTCCTTGCCACAGTTTTACACGAACAAATTTCATCCTTCTCCACAATATTTCTTTGAAGAGACAAGCTGGCATGCCAGCTACCATATTTGCACAAGCAACTGATTTTTCCTCGTTAATTAAAGGAAACCTTTCAAGGAAAACGTGCTCTTGCAAACGTAAATTTAACCGAACTGCATTTCAGCATGCAAAAAAGTTTTCTCCACCAGTTAATATTTATCTGTGTTATCATAGAAAGCAGTATTATTTCGGTTCTAGGCTGTGATAAGGTATTTTACACGACAGCTGTAAATTTTAAAGCCTGATTTCAATTTGAGTAGCAACTTTTTAACCAAATGAATCCCAATCATGAAACGAAATATATAAAGTTCTCATTTTTTCTCAAACAACCTTACCCTGATTTTAAATAAAGTTGAAGCATAACGCTTGTGGGATGTGGCTGGAATAATAAGTATAACTGTGTTGCACAAACGTGCTGATAATGACACAGCCACTAAATAGGGCACTATGACCTCGCGGGTCAGAGGAACTAAGCCCGTACTGAAACCCTTCAAATAAAGAGTAAGCCTGAATGTTAGCAGCCATGGACAGCTGTTTCGGCCTTT
>JAODFW020388977.1:0-12130 GCA_027575235.2 Palythoa mutuki | reverse complement strand
CTAAAATTAAGCGATGACACAGAGTTAACCTGCTTTCCTTTTCTATTTAAGGGAACTATATACATAAATTTAGTACATATGTTTGCAAAACGCTTTTTATAAATAATTATATGACAATATTTTCTTTTTCTTTACATCTAGTGTCTCCGAATTTATGTCTCTGTATATAATTTATGTTAATACAATCACTGTATAACTTACTTGTAAGACAATCAAACAGTAATAAAGACAATATCTTTTTGCCCTACTTAATTCTAACTTGACTATAGCCTACGGCTCTCTTCAGTAAAAGTGCATGTATACTTCCTTGTATTGCGATTTTTGTAATAAACTGTTTTTGTTGTTGCATAGTTGTCTGTGCAAGTAACACAATATCAAGTGAAACTCGGACCTGTACTTCGGTGTGGAAATATTTTGGTTTGCAAAACTTTCTGTTTATCTAAACCTTCTCAGTTCACAAAAACTCAGGCTCCCACAGCACAACTAACGAACATGTTTTGGTTCCTAAAAAAGTATCATGCAAAATTTAAGCAAAACGGGATGTGCGATGTAGTTCAGAAAATCTATTACACGCTATTTTTTATAAGATCAACTTTATAAGAATATCGAAACTCAAATTTGCCAAAATTTAAGAACAAGCTCAGGCTGCCGCTTGATAACTTTAGATGAAAGTTTTTGTGGTATAGAAAATTGACTAAAACGTAGCGATTCAGCATAAAACATAGAAAGATTCACTGTAAAGACTGCTCAATAAACAATGTAGTTGGCGTCTAAATTTAGCCGTACAGTACATGTGTGGTGCAAGGCGTTTCATTTTCCAATGCCTTACAAGTTTTATTTTGTTTTTTCTTCAAAACCGCTCACAGAAATAAGAACAATTTAAAACCAAATAAAGGCTGAAATTACCAAAAAATTAAGAATAAGCCTCGGCAAAATTTACTGGTTCTTATAATAAAAAGCGTGTAGTTACAAGTGCCGTGCTGACGAGGCCCAATAAAGCCATGCCAAACACCTGTCCAAGGCTGCTGACACTCAGGGATAATGCCCACTACCTGTAACCACGTGACCTTAGTGCCTAAAAATAATGGCTGCAAGATTATCCTCAGCACATGCACATATAGCAATCCTACGAGTTTATTCGTTAGATGTGCCGCGCTGACAAGACTCAATATAAAGGCCGAAACAGCTGCGAATGACTGCTAGAACTCTGGTTCATTTTATTTAAGAGCAGATGCAAAGGGAATTGTCCGCTACCCATGTGGCCAAAGCGCCCATTATTATCAATATACGCGGCCAAATGGCAAATCGGCCTCTTCAAAGCACACGCTCAGCGGGCCGCATGACAGCGGGCTGCTAATGCATTATCAGCCCTACAGCTCATTTCAACAGAGCTTTTCCGCTAACAGTCGTAATTGTAATTCTATTTGTAGTCCTAATCATCGTAGTAGTGGTAATTGAAGTCGTAATCATAGTCGTAACCGTTTTCGTAATCGTATTTGTAGTGGTAATCGTCGTAGTAGTCGTTATCGTCGTCGTAGTCAAAATCGTTGTAGTAGTCGTAATAATTGTCGTACTAGTCGTAATTGTCGTAGTAGTTGTAATCGTCGTAGTAGTCGTAACTGTCGTAGTAGTCGTAATCGTCGTAGTAGTCGTAATCATCGTAGAAGTCGTTATCGTCGCAGTAGTTGTTATCGTCGTCGTAGTAGTAATCGTCGTAGTAGTCGTAATCGTCGTAGTAATATTTAAACTCGCATTCTTGATATCATTTGGTCTTGTTTATTGATACTAATGATAATGGCACGACTCTTTTCAGGAATATTCGAAGACCAGCTATTACAAAGCAAGTTCACCCCTGGGGGCCCCAATCTCACGTTTCGAGAAATAGAAGGTATATAAAATAAACGAAACCGTTAAAATCATAAAAACTTGACAAGGGGAATAGTTAGAGCGCTGAATGATTCGAAATGTCTATCACATATCAGTCAAAAATAAGGTTTTAAAATAAAACCGAACCATCCATTCAGTCATATTTTGGAATGAGTTGGAACGACAGAGCCACTATTTGATTACATATGAAATAAAATAAGTCAATCATCACCCATGCATGAAATTTAAGGCAATAACAAATTAGTTTACTTCACCTTTGAATTAATATTTTCATTGCATACCGCATACAGCGCAGCCAGTTCTATTTTTGAAAGTGAAACCGGAGATAAGCACCGGCTCTAATGGGCCACTTGGCTCATAAAAAAATTTAGCTTTTTTTTGGCAGAAGGCTAAAATCGGGACCCCCTTTGGTGCCACATTTATGAGCAAGCCCCCCTCACCACCGTCTTTTTTTACTGTGCACAAATCACATAGTTAAACAGTAAATTTTCTGAGAAAAAAACCCGCACAAAAATGCATAAATCTCGAGTCCTCCTGTAACATGTTAATGAGCCTCACTTATCATAATTACCAGTCAAATTACTGGGTTTCAAACCCAACCAGCTGATGAGATGCTTTTCAAAAATAAATATCATATTGTTGTGTCTAAATGGACATATTGTTTGATTGCTTGTTTGTGTCCTTTGGTAAAAATATGCATTGGAGATGCAGGGCACACAAGTTGATGTATACCTGCCAACATTCACGCCTAAGGCGTGAGACTCACGCCTGCGGGTTGAAAACTTCGATTTCACACCGGCTCACGCTTGCAGCCCAATTTCTCACACTTGATTGATTAATTGAGGTGCTGTCTCCTGGCCCAAAAATATGTAAACTCAGACCGATGTAAGAAGTGTTAGAAAACTATGTGTAAAATGAATAAATGATGATATTTTCCTTGCAATCTCTGATTTTTTAAGTGAAAAGCACTGGGAGTGAGGTCGCACTTATACACGCCCTAAGACTGGGACTAAAGTGTGGCTAAAGCATTTTCTTGATAACTTCGTCTTCGGAAGACTTCCGACGTCTTCGGAAGTTTTCGGATGTCTTCGGAAGTTTTCAGATTTCTTTGGAAGTTTTTGGACGTCTTTGGAAGTTTTCGGATGTCTTCGGGAATCTTCGGAAATGTTCGTGTCATCTTCGAAAAATTCCGGCAGTCCCAGGATAAAAATCTCATGCCTTAACTCAGAAAAAGTTGGCAGGTATATGTTTCACTGCTCCTGTCATCGAACTTTTCAAAATTTCCCAAGCAAGAGTAGGGAGAGTTTAGTATACTCCACAAGTCTAAACTAACCTATATTAATCTGTGTGACAGTGCATTCTGCATTTTGATTGATGCCCTCAATCCCTGCTAAAATCCTTGTTCTGCCTGAGTAATGAGATCACTGATTAAGAGAATCCTTCATCTTAGCTTCTAGGTCCTTCCATGGGCTCTCTACCATTGAGTGTTTGTAGTAACGTTCTATGTCACTTTTGGGTACCCTAGCCTGTAATAAAAAGTTCATATGTTTTTAACGTACCGGCGATATAAAGAAGAAATCAACTTCTTGCAATCCTTACAATCCTAAAAAAGTTTGGAAATTCAGTTAGGAATACTTTGTATTGTATTTGGGGCGAAACGACTTAGCATGGGACGAAACGACTTCGACTTGGTGCGAAACGACCTAAGAAGTGGGACGAAACGACTTGGAGCGAAACGACCGTTGGGCGAAATGACTTGTATTCACAACTTCAATTGTGTTCATATCAGTAGCTCACATTTGATAATAATCTGTATAGAGCTCAAACCAAGCAATCTGTTTGATCATTTCTATAGGTAGTTTGAATTTCCCACATGCTGCCATCTTGAAGCGTGATGTGTTACAGTTGTAGTGCCAGTTTCCACTCTCGATAAAAATAATAGCAATGAAGGAACAGAACGAGTGGGAGTCTGGCACTGCAACAATATTATGTCACATTTCAAGGACTAGATGGCGGTGCACGAGAAATTTAAACTATTGAAATGAACATAGCAAAACACTTGGCTTGAGCTATATACAGAGAATTATCAGATGTAAGCTGCTGATATGGACACATAGTAAATAAAAGTCTTATTTAACATTAATATTGTTAGACATCCAAGGATTCCTTTAAAAATTAAACTCTTAAACCCCCTTGGAAGAGGCTTGGGCAAAAAAAATTATTGAAAAACTTTTAGCTACCAATAATGCATTATTTCAGTCTGGCTACTTAGTTCAAAATGTAATAAAAGTTTTGCTTGTTAACTTTAGTTCTAACATGTGAGCCCAAAGTAATATGTTGCAACAAAAGTTTTATTTTTCAATTTAAAAAAACTCATTATAAGAAATCTTTTCAAAATCTTGCATTTCTATTTTTCTTAATCCACTTTCCCTGACTACATATTACAGTATAAGCAACCGACCTAGTTTGGAGTGATTTTTCAAGACGATTACTTCAGTTTTTAAAAAGCTAAGCTAAATCTTTTACGAGCCAAGCAGGCCTATTGGAGTCAGTGCTTATCTCCATTTTCTGTAGTGTTAAGTGGATGAGAGTCATTGACTCCCCCTGGACGGGACACTAATCCATCGCAGTTTAGCCCCCAGCAGAAGCTGGTACTCATTTATACATCATGAGAGTCATTGACTCCCCCTGGATGGGACACTAATCCATCGCAGGTTAGCCCCCAGCAGAAACTGATACTCATTTTACTGACCTTGGGAGGGTGGAAAGCTGATTCAACTTTGGCAGAAAAAGTCACATAAATGTTCAACACTTGGCTGAGCCAGGAGTTGAACCTGGGACCTTGTGGTTAGAAGGCAGAGATCTTACCACTGCACCAACCATGCCACCATTTTTTTAAGTTAATAAAGAGCTGGCACAAAAAGAAAAAGAAAGGCTTACACTCATCAGTGCCTCAAAGTACAAACTGAAGCAGTGCAGCTGATTAAGGTCAGACTAAGAGCATAATATAGGCTCCTCTTGGAAGCCACTATTCAGACCATGTGTGACCACAGAGCACAGCATCAAGGAGGGAGGAAAACCGGAGTAGAGTGCGGAGTACCCAGAGAAATACTCTCGGAGTCAGATAGAGATTGACTAATCTCAGCCCATGCGCAGATCCCAGGATTTAATCCTAAATTGTAGAGGTCGAAAGCATGAATTTTGACTGCTTCGCCAACCTGACCCCCCTGTGTGACTCTTTAGGATTGAAAACTAAAACATAAACATAAGGTACAATTAATTTTTTATGAGGTGGGTGGGAGCATGGGAGCTGGTGGATATCAAGAAAATGGGTATGACCCCCCTGTTTTCACAGTAACATTTGGGCATAGTTAGTAGAGTCCCCTCTACTAACTATGATTTGGGGTGCCCCCTAACCCATACTTTTTTGAGTGAAACCCCCCTCCCCCCCATTTCCTATTTGTTGGGGACGATCTCCTCTTTAAATCTCAAATTTTTTGAGGATCCTTTCTAAATTTTGCCTAATAAAAATGAATTGCCCCCTTGTATGGTGAACACTGGTCTGATTTACAGCAGATTAATCCTGCTAAAATTTCAATTATTTTCTAAAATAGACCTCTTACATGTGTTTTTATGCGGTTCTCTTTCTTTATTTTACCAGTCTGTTCTTCTCCTGTTGTGTTTCTGCATTATTTCAGTATCTTTCTTACCCTCTTCAGGCAGGTCTGTTAGTTTAGTCTCACTGTTTGTTCTTGTTCGCCATTCTTAATGTTGTGAATAAGGGATTTTTGTCTTTGACACAGTCTCTCATTCCACTGTGGTTGCAACTCTTGGGACAACTCCTCATCGAAATTCTGATCTTGAATTCATCACTTTGCATGGAGTGTCTTTTATACTTCTCATCCACTCACGCTTATATTTCCTTTTCTAGGCTAGAGCATTTAAGGAAAAGGTTGACGTAGCATCTGTGATAGTTACTAAGCTTGACGGGCATGCTAAAGGAGGAGGTGCCCTGAGTGCGTAAGTAGATACAGCCGTGTGGGTACTTAACTACAGAATGGGTGGGTATGTGCCACTAGCTAAATCCTTTTACGAGCTTAAGTGGCTCATTGGAGCCGGTGCTTATCTCCAGTTTCTGTAGTGTTAAGCAGATGAGAGTCATTGATTCCCCCTGGAAGGGACACTAATCAGTCACAGGTTAGCCCCCAGCAGAAGCTGGCACTCATTTTACCGACCTCAGGAGGATGGAAAGCTGAGTCAACTTTGGCGGAAAAGATGGTCGCACCAAATGCTGAACACTTGGCTAAGCCGGGGGTCAAACCTGGGCTTTGTGATTATAAGGCTGAGACCTTACCACTGCACCAAACACGCTGCCACTGAGGCCTTCCTTTCTAAAAAAGGTTTTTGTGCAAAGTGATACCCTGTTCTATAATTTGGCTGTAATTGTTGAGCCCTTAAGTTTTGAGAAATGCTTAGTGACACCCCTTTTTTAAAGTGCATTGGTGTCAAACAAAAACTTGTTTTGGAGGGTACTGTCAAAACATAAGAAAGAGAACTTGTAAGTAAAGAAATTTTATTTTTTACTTTGGTTTTAAAGACCAATGATGGCGGCGTGGTTGACGCAGTGGTAAGATCTATGCCTTCTAACCACAAAGTCCCAGGTTCAAGGCCCGGCTCATCCGAGTGTTGAACGTAACATTTTCGTAACCTTCTTTTTTGCTAAAGTTGATTCAGGTTTCCATCCTCCCGAGGTCAGTAAAGTGAGTACCAGCTTTTACTAGGGGCTAACCTGCGATGGATTAGTGTCCTATCCAGGGGGATTCAATGACTCTCATCCACTTAACACTACATAAACCGGAGATAAGCACCAGCTCCAATGGGCCACTTAGCTCGTAAAAGTATTTAGCTAGCTTTTTAGCTTCTATTTAAAGAAGGCTAAAATTGAGACCCCTTTTGGCGGCACATACACAAAAAGGTCTGCACAGGGAGTACCCCATCCATCCTGTGGGAAATCCAGTTACAGGAACATCTTCAGGGGGTTGAAAATAAGGAATCACACGATGCTAGCATATTTTCAAAAACTTGGAAAATTGCAGCGGTTTCTTTTTGCCCGTGATTTCACTATAAATTGCAACGGTTGTCTTGTGTTTTTTTTTTCTTAATGAAGAACCCTTCAGTTATGAAAATTAATTAACGTTGAGATTTCACTCGGAACAAATGCAGATACCTGAACAGATCGGCACATTTCATGATCACCTACTTTTCCAATGTTTGCCCTAAAATGAACGAAAAGGTTTTTTTTGACAAACTAAATTCTAAAATATTCCTGGTGACCATGCCCCCAGAGCTTGTTCCTTTGGCCATCACAATGCCCGACTTCTACATTTCATTTTCCAACTACTATTCAAAATCTTGTTGCAACCCTTTTGCAAGTTAACTTATTAATATATTTTCTTTATTTACAATCGTACCTGGTTCAAATTAATGGTCAGTCCCTTGAAGTAGCCAACAGTTTTGGGACTTGTTAGGCTAGACATTGTTCTGCAAAAGTTTGAGTATCATACAAAATGGTAAAATATGAGTTTTGTTTGTCTACTAGTGTTGCAGCTACAAAGAGTCCAATCATCTTCATTGGAACAGGAGAACACATTGATGATTTTGAGCCATTCAAGACAAGACCGTTTATCAGCAAGCTGTTGGGTACGTTCTGTACAGTCCCAAACGTTTTGAAAAAAAAATACTAGAGTTTTCAAAGTTTCTTATAATTTCTAGATTTGAAAACTTTGAAAAATGGGAACATTATGGCTATTTTCAATCAGTGCTTTTAACCCTGTTCCTGCTGAGTTTTCAAGAGTCCGAGAATTTTCTGAATTTACAGTTTGGGACAAACAAAAAGAATGTATTTATTTTTATTTTATTTATTTACATGATTTGCCAACGGAGGCAGGGATTAACCCACAGAGCGCAGCTCCAATAACGGGTTCCCGAAAAACTAATAATATAATACAAACAAATCAAATCAAATCTAACAAATAGGTAAAAATCCTCACTATATAGGATTTTATCAACTGGTTCAGAAGTTGAGACATTCTTTTTTTTTTGAAATCGCGTTTAGCAGAATAAGGATTAATAAAACAGGTAGTCAAAGAGTGGTGACAGTTTTCATGTCTTTTTTACAATAGTGAAGAGACTAGAAGACTGTAGATAATATCAATATTGTTTTTATCGCATAAATATCTCATTTTTGATCATTCAAAAAAGACTGTTACAAATCAGAATGTTTTAGTTTTATCTTAAGGAATTGTCAGTGAAAGTTCTTGATATCTAGTAGATTAAGAGAATGATCCAGGGCTGGGAGCGCCTAACAAGCCCTGAAGTAATGAGTCTCTTATTGGCTCATTAACTGGCGATCATTTTTAATTTAAGTAATGATCCGAGTAAGAACTAGGGTACCTTCCATTGTTCTGCAGCATTTCGTTTTTCCCACACCAGAATGTTCAGATATTCATCCTGAGAACACATTAACCTGTCAACAACATAATTTTAAAGTAACATGCAAAGAAACTATATTTTAAAGCGATGTTTCTTTTGTGCTATAATAATTTATCCGATCATAAGTCTCCAAAACAAAAGCCAAGAGAATCTTTTGATTTTTGATGTTCCCCACATGGAATTTTTCTTAAATTTAAAAACAAAAATTTTTCATTTAGAAGGGAATGAATCAGTAATTTGGTTAGCCAATGAGATTAACGGCTTAACAATATCGCAATTAGCACCTTTCTGCATTCCGTTGCCGTTGGCCTGCCTACTTCTTACTCGGATCGTTACTTAAAGATATTTAAAATTGCTCCAAAAAATTACTTCAGAAATTGCTAGATATTTTGTTTTCGCTGTCAGTAACAATGGCATAATAACAAATTTAAAAAAAGTAACAATGGATCCTGGCATGTACATAGCACAATTGGTTCTTGCACTGCCTTCTGTGCTGGAGGTCCCCAGCTTGATTGTCAGTGACTACAACATCTGTTTCGACTTTCCACAGATCTGTGAAGCTTTATATTTAAATACCCGTAAAACAGAGCAGTGACAGAGGGAATGGGTAGAGGGAGCATGCCCCGTCGGCTTCCATTGTTACCAGTTATATGAAATGACAGAACTGCTGATGTTAAATAAAAGTTACCTTTGTCTTTAACCTTTATCTTTGCTGTGTTGTGGCAGGTATGGGAGACATTGAAGGCCTCATTGACAAAGTCAATGAATTGAAACTAGAAGACAATGAAGAGTTGATCGGAAAGCTAAAACAAGGTTTGTGTGAAAGTTTTGTGGCACCTCCAATATGATCTTAGATTAGTAAGCTAATCCAATATGATCTTAGATTTTAGTTGCACATACTGAGTGTGGGTTCCCTTGGCCAAAGTGGATCTGGATAGATTCTATCAACTAGATTCTGGATTCCTGAAGCTGAATCCCACATTCCAAGTCTAAATTTCTAGATTACACTCAAAAATAGATTACAGATTATTCTACTTGAATTGATTGATATGTGTTCGGAAGTCATTGTAGAATCTAAGCCCTCTGAAATTTCGATAATATGAAAGTTCTACCAGAAATTTTAAATTTAGCACCACCCTTCACCAGTTCTCTGCCCATTCTAGCATCTGTAACAGAGTAATAATAACAGTGATAATAACAAAACAATAATAATCATAATCATAGTCATAATCATAATAACGATAATGATAATAAAAATGATAGTAATTCTGTTAAGAGTATTTTAAATCTGTTGATAAATGCACAAAACGCATAATCATAATAACGATAATGATATTGATAACGATAATGATAACGATAATGATAACGAGAACGATAATGATAATGATAACGGTAATGATAATTATAACGATAACGATAATGATAACGATAATGATAACGAGAACGATAATGATAATGGTAATGGTAATGATATAATAAAAGTGATAGTAATATTCTATCAAGAGTATTTTAAATCTGTTGATAAATGCACAAAACTCATAATCATAATCATAATAACGATAATGATATCGATAACGATAACGATAATGATAACGATAATGATAACGATAATGATAACGGTAATGATAATGATAACGATAATGATAATGATAACGAGAACAATAATGATAACGATAATGATTTATAACGAGAACGATAATGATAACGAGAACGATAATGATAACGAGAACGATAATGATAACAATAACAAATTTTATAAAAACTCATAATCAATAACAATAACGATAATGATAATGATAACAATAATGATAACGATAATGATAACGAGAACGATAATAATAACGATAATGATAATGGTATAATAAAAATGATAATAATTCTATTAAGAGTATTTTAAATCTGTTGATAAATGCACGCAACTCATAATCATAATAATGATAACGATAATGATAACGATAACGATGATGATGACGATGACGATGATGATAATAATAATAATAATAATAATAATAATAATAATAATAATAATAATTCTATTAAGATATTAAGAATATTTTAAACCTGTTAGGTAAATGCACAAAACTGGTCGAAATGCTTGACACCTGCAGCTCCTTACCTTACTGTGATGTAAACCGGTTAACTATTTCGACCAGGAGTTTATTGGAGTGTCCATATTATAAGATAGAAATATTTCTTTGCTTCAGGTCAATTTAGCTTGCGAGATATGTATGAGCAGTTCCAGAACATCATGAAAATGGGTCCATTTGGTCAAATAATGGTAAGCTTGATTTAAACAGTATGATGGCATTGTTGGCGTAGAGGTAAGATCTGTGCCCTCCAGACACAAGATCCCAAGTTCGAATCGTGGGTTAAGCGAGTGTTGAACATTTGTGTGACTTTCTTTGCTTCTATAGTTGACTCAGCTTTCCATCCTTACGAGATTGCTAAAAATAAGTATCAGCTTCTGCTGGGGGCTAACCTGCGATAGAATAGTGTGCCGTCCAGGGGGAATCAATGATTCTCGTCTGCTTAACACCGAGACTTATTTGGGTATGTGCCGCCAAAAGGGGTCAAGTACAAGCTAAAAAGCTAGCTAAATACTTTTACAAGCTAAGTGGCCCCATTGGAGCTTAACACCGAGCACCGGCTACAGTGGGCCGCTTTGGTTTGTAAAAGTATTAAAGCCAGCTTTAGCATTTTGTCACACAGCTGTTTTATTGTACAGTGCTGAAAGTTCTGTCGCTTAGTTCCTTTGACAATCTTTTACATTCACTTCCTATTTCCCCTTCATTTTCTTTTCCCTGTTTCTCTGTGAGCTATTTCTAGTTTTATAGTGAGGGGACATCTTAGAACAAGTCCTTTCGCCACTTAAGTATTTAGGAAGAAATCTTGTAATTTTTTCTTAATGTGCCAAAACTAAATAGATAAATAAATAAATAAATAGAAATAAACAATCTTTTACATCCAACTTCTGTTTCCCTACATCTTCTTTTCTCCTGTGTTTCTCTGCAATCTTTTGCATTCAGCTCCTATTTTCCTTCTTTTTTCGTGTTTCATTTCTTCTTTCGTTCTTCATCATTCTGCTCATATTTCCCTTCATTCTTTCCGAATAGCGGAGCATGAAGAGTGACGTCGGCAAAAATTGGCCTATTGTCATTGGCTATCTGTCTTTTTATATGTCTATATATTTGCATTAATTGTTCTTACACTTCAATGCTTCGTTGCTGCAGGGAATGATTCCTGGTTTTAGTAGCGATTTCTTATCCAAAGGCAATGAACAAGAGTCGATGGCCAGGTTGAAAAAACTGATGACAATCATGGACAGCATGAATGACCAAGGTGGGAGTGTTTGGAAGTTTTTGAATGCTACACAATTATTGGACGAGATTGAGCAAAATGTTGTGATTTGTCAAAGGCAAGCAGATTTATTATTTGCCAAAGACGAAAATATAATTAATTGCGAAAATATAATTGAAAATATAATTAATTGCGAGACACTGACAAATCACAGTCATCTTTTGCTATTACCAAGTCCAATAATCCTTTTATCTTTTTGTTCAGTGAGTTTGTTTTTTCTGTTTTTTCATGGGAAATCACAAGTGGTAAATTATTCATTATTATTGATATTATTTGACTTGAAAAAACGTTTTTTAAAGACATGTTTCGGCATGCTCATGCCATCATCAGTTTAATGAAATGAATGAAATACAATACATTTATAAGTGAAAGCTAGTTAATGAATAAAAATTAT
>JAODFW020388013.1:0-12136 GCA_027575235.2 Palythoa mutuki | reverse complement strand
AAGAATAAGAATAAAAAATGCTAAGTCACGACAATAATCCGAGTCTGGCAAAAGAAACGTAAAGAGTAGTGACAGAACGATCTCCATACTTGCAGAATCACAGTAACTTTCTTTAGAGATCAGAACCCAGTTGTTTAAAGGCCGGTTAGCACTAATCGAGGGTTAGAATTTAACCCCTGTTCTTGTTTCCAAACTTGTAGAGACTGAATTGAGTTATAATTTTGGAATTCAGGGCAACTCTTTCCCTTGGAAAATCTAAAAAGTATTTAATAAAAACTGCAAATATTTTCTTTAATAAAATGGAAATTGTTACCTAAATTTTAGCTTAACCCAGGGTTAAAGTTAACCAGCCTTTGAACAACCCGGCAAAGATTTTGGAACAAATAGAGAAACAGCAAATCGCTGGGTCTGATTTGTTGACCTAAAAAAAGCTTTCGACAAAGTCATCCATCCATACTTGCTTTAAAACCTCGAGATTTATGGAGTCAGAGGGAAATGCATAGTGTCATGGTATTTATCATGCGTGTCAAATTATTCATGTCATTCAATTTATTCCTATTTAATTTATGCAGCTTTCAGTGTTAGCTTAGTTTAGTTCAGTTTGCAACGGTCATTTTGTCATTTGGGCTTGAGCTTCCACCGAGGTCGGGTCGACAACATGGTGTCTGGAGCCGGATAAAACTGGAAAACAAATTTTCAAGCCAAAGAAAAGGGAATTATAAGTGTGTTTTTGAAAAGCTGAATTTCCTTTTAAATATGAGTGATTTTGTTGGCTTTGAGTCGCCGAGAATAGATTGGTCGGCCGGACCAGATCTCGAATCCCGGTTCAAGAGATTTAAGCAAAAATGCCAGTTATTGTTTGACGGCCCGTTAAGCAGCCGCGAAGAAGAACAGAAATCCAAGTATCTACTGTTGTGGACAGGGGATTATGGTTTAGACTTATTCAACACATGGAATTTATCGAGTGAAGATGAAAACAGCCTCGATGTGTATTGGCGCCGCTTTGAAGAACACGTAAAACCTCAATCTAACCACATCTTAAACAGGTATTATTTGAGAGGTCTCAAACAAAACAGTCGCCCGTTAGATGATTTTTTGACTGAAGCTAAGTTACTTATACAGAACAGTGGTTTTCCTAGTGAGCTTCACGATGAACTAATGCGAGATACTCTTGTGTTTGGAGTGGATTCAGAGGTAGTGAGAAAGAAATGTATTGCTGAAGGAAATGAATTGACGTTTAAAAAAGCCAAAGAAATCGCCCGGACGGAGGAAGCAACAAAACTACAATTGAAAGTCATGGCAGGGAGCAACCAAGTGGACGCAATTAAAAAGGGTAAAAGCCAAGACAGAGGTAAAGGCCAATTTAATTATTCTAAAGGGAGTAAAGCACACCGGGGTGCAAGAAGTAAAGAAAGTAGAGGGGGGCCTAACCCTAAGCCAAATCAATGTAATAGATGTGGCGCTACACCCCATGGGAAGGGACAGAGGTGCCCTGCAGCCAATTCTGAGTGTTATGGATGTCACAAAATTGGGCATTTCAGACACATGTGTTTTAAATCAAAGAATACACGAGTACACACCCTAGAAGAAAAAGATTATTATGTTCCCACCCAATCGGATTATCAACCAGTGTATGATGAGAACTTCTTCTTAGAAACACTCTCTGTTGAGCAAAATTCAAACCCAAGCAATGAGTCAAGTAATGTGGACAATATCAAGTCCCGACAAAACCGAAACAAAGTCATGTCAGAAATTCATTTCACAGCCAAACCCCATCACAAACGTACCACACTAATGAAATGCAAAATTGACACGGGTGCAGAATTAAACGTCATTTCCAACGAGGATTACAAGAAAATTGTAACGAGCCCAAAGCAAAGGAAACTCGGTTCACCAGATTGTAAAATCAGTGCTTACGGAGGACATAATATAAACAACCTCGGCACATGTCAGTTATACATACATCTCAACCAAACTGTAAAGCCAGTAAAGTTTAATGTAACAGATGTAGAGGGTCCTGTGATGTTAGGATGTGAAACGTCCCAAGAACTGGAACTAGTTAAATTTAACTGTAGTTTAGAACCCTATGACCAAAGCGACTGTGATCAAACCGCATAGTGATAAGTTCCACACTCCACTTACAAAAGGCAAGTTGCTTTGTAATTACACAGATTTAAAGGGATAGGAACTTTCAATATGAATCCATACCACATTACCCTACAGCCGGGATCGGAGCCAGTAATTCACCCTCCCAGCCAGGTGCCGGTGCGCCTACGCGAACTATACAAGAAAGAAATACACAAAATGTTAGAAGTTGGTGTTATCACACCAGTAAACAAACCCACAGACTGGGTAAACAGCATAGTTTTGATCAAGACAACTGATGACGAGGGGAAAATAGTTAATTTAAGAGTTTGTCTAGACCCAGGTAATCTGAACAAATGCATAAAGCGAGAACACCACTACAACAACACAATTGATGAGGTGGTAACCCAGTTGAACAATGCCAAATACTTCACACTTATCGATGCAAAGAAAGGGTATTCGCATGTTCCCTTAGATGAAGCCAGTTCTTATCTGACTACGTTCAATACCCCATTTGGAAGGTTCAGATTCACTCGCTTACCATTTGGTCGAGTTGTTTCGCAGGACGCATTCCAGAAACAGCTTGACTCTGCACTTGAAGGTCTTGAGGGATATACTGGAATAGCAGACGACATATTTGTCTATGCTTCTACAGAAGTGGAGCATGACAAAAACCTCATCAACCTCATGAAGAGAGCACAAGAGAGAGGGATTGTGTTCAACAAAGAGAAGTTGCAGTTCAAGAAGAGCGAGATTAGCTTCTTCGGTCACACCTGGACATCCCAAGGTGTGAGACCGGACAAGAAGAAACTATCAGCAATTCAACAAATGAATCCCCCAGAGGACGTGAAAAGTCTCCAGAGCTTCCTAGGTCTTGTGAATTACCTGTCCAGATTTTCAAGTCGACTAGCCGATATCACAGCACCGCTTCGTGACCTGACAAAGAAAGATGTGCCATTCATATGGGGCCCGGAACATGACCAAGCATTCCATGAAGTGAAGCAAGAGATTTCAACCCTCGGAGTGCTGCGTTATTTTGACCCAAAGAAAGAATCAGTCATCCAAACTGACGCATCCGCCAAAGGTCTAGGGGCAGTCCTTCTACAAGATGGACAACCTGTTTGCTATGCCTCAAAGACTCTAACTGAGACTGAACAGAATTACAGCAACATTGAAAGAGAAACATTGGGAGTAGTGTGGGGACTAGAAAGATTTCATTATTTCATCTATGGCAATCACTGCGTAGTCCATACAGACCATAAACCACTTGAGTCGATATTTAAGAAGAAACTTTCCACCTGCCCACCACGGCTGCAAAAGTTTGTTCTTAGAGCCTTAAAATATGATGTGACAGTACAGTACGTCAAAGGCTCAGAAGTACCAATCGCCGATGCCCTATCAAGACTCACACCTCGGTCAGCTCCACACAATAGTGAACTCCCACAGATTGAGATTCATCACGTCACTAAGTCAGTTCCAGTTTCATCAGCAAAACTCCAGCAGATCCGAAACGAGACTACAAAAGATCCAGTTCTGAGTCAACTGAGACAAACAATTTATGAAGGATGGCCAGACGCCAGAAGCAAGTGCCCACAACTACAAGACTATTGGAACTTTAGAGAAAATCTAACTATTGAAGATGGTGTTGTTCTCAATGGAGAAAGAATTGTGATACCCACCGTGTTGCGAAAAGAGATTCTCAACACAATTCACCAAGGTCATCTGGGTAGAGAGAAGTGCCTTCTTCGAGCACGACAATGCGTTTTCTGGCCTGGAATAACTGCAGACATTACAAACCTAGTAGCTGGTTGCGGTTCGTGCCAAACACACCAAAACAAGCCGCGTAAAGAGCCCATTCTCCAGCCAGAACCACCATTTTACCCTTGGCAAAAAGTAAGTACTGATTTATTTGAACACAAGGGCCATAGCTATCTATTAGTGGCTGATCAATACAGCAAATTTCCAATTATCCGTAGAATTACTAGCACCACCTCAAATTCAGTTATCAAGCACCTTAAAAGCATATTTTCAGAGCACGGAATTCCCTCACAGATTATAAGTGATAATGGCCCGCAATACAGCTCAAGAGAATTTCAGGACTTTGTCAAGGCATATGGAATTGAACATGTTACAAGTTCACCACTGTATCCACAGTCCAACGGTTTTGTAGAGTGAATGGTGCAAACTGTAAAAAGTATCTTGAAAAAGTGCAAAGAAGAGGGAGATGACCCCTATCTGGGACTATTGTCATATAGGGCAACCCCAGTTTATTACCATTTGAAGTCACCAGCGGAATTACTAAATAGCAGAAATTTCAAACAACATTGCCAATGTCTCAACGAGCATGCCATAACGAAAACAGCGATCAAGTCACAGAAACGTTGTATTAACGTCGAAACAAGCAAGGTTATTTCTACAACTGAAAGGCAGGACCGTCGCTCCGAGAAATACAGCCAAGTGAACCGACACAAATTCATGATCACCGCAGTCACACTTGGCAACGTGGATCTGTAGTTAAAACAGCCGAACAACCAAGGTCCTACATGGTGTTAAATGACGGAACAGGTGCTGTTCTTCGTCGCACAAGGTCCCATCTAGCACCAAACCACAGTGCAGTTGTGCAACAGAGAGAACCACAGCCAGCAAGTACCGTTTCCAATCAGCCATCTCAGGCTGGATACAGAACAAGATCTGGCAGAATCGTTAAGGTACCAGAAAGACCGAACTTATAGATAACATCAATAGCTATCATTATTATTAATTTAGAAATTTGTATATGATTTACACTGAAATCGTACGTGATGAACTTACCGAACACTCACATTTGAACAGAGGGGGATGTCATAGTATTTATCATGCGTATTAAATTATTCCTGTCTTTTAATTTATTGATATTTAATTTATGCAGTTTTCAGAGTTAGTTTAGTTTAGTTCGCAACGGTCATTTTGTCACTTGTGCTTGAGGTTCCACGAAAAGTTTATTACAATCACTACAGCTCAATCTATTACAATTCACGATAGAGTGCAATTACAATTTGCGATAGATCGATTGTTACAACTTGCAACAAGATTTATTTCGATTCTCGACAGGTATTACAATTAACGACAAACTTTATTACAACTTACGAGAGGTATTATAATTTACGACAGAACAAATGTGCTTTGTGACCAAATAAATGCCGTTTAGTATAAATGAATTTATTTTTGCTTTATTGACTAACATTTGACGCAAAAAACGCGGTTTTTCTCGTAATGAACAGCAAAAGGTGTATATGCTGAAGGGGTACTTTAACCCTGAGGACCTGCAATGACTACCCACTATTCCTGCATGATAACCTTGCACAATATGTTAAAGTTGCGAGATAAAAAAAGTAGGAAATAGTAGGAATTTCAAGATAAAAATAGGAATATTATTATTAGTATTATTATTAATAGTAAGAAAAGGGTCAAAAAGAAGGGAAAAGTAGAAACACTTGAAAGCCTGTATGAATATGATCAAATGCGCATTACAAATATTAGTTCAATATCAAGTACTTTTTACAAATTATGGTGCCTAAAACCAGTAAAATCCCTACTTAAATAAATACTTAAAACAATAAAAACTAACGATAATAACAAAAGCTTTAAAATATATGCTAAGATTAAGTAAAGTATTCCAGATATTTAATTGATCACCTCATTTTTGGACGTCCTTGGTCCCAATCGATCCAGATCCTTCATGAAAACATCCAGCAACCCGCACTTGCCAAGAGCCTTCACTACCTTCATACTAGCATCCGAGTACTGCGCAAATACGTTTCGAACAACTTTAATGCCAGGCCACGCATGCTCAGTTTCCATGCCAATATCTTCAAGACGCTACAAAATTCAATTTTAATTAACAGCTGGTTCGAAAAAGGTTGATATCTGTTGTAGTCAATATACCGTGACCGAAAGGAACTGTGGTGCGAATACAAACAGATAGCAAAAAGATAGCAAGGAGTTTCGTTAACCAAATCAGGCAACAACAAAAATCCTTACCGTATTGCCATAGTATCATTAGTTTTATGGATGAATGTTTTGTATCGGCTATTGCAGAAATCTTAACTTGAACAGTGATATCGTGTTACTTAGTCTAACGTGACAGTGTGACCTATTGTAACATAGCCCAACCTGATATGACGTAAAACATATCCTCATGATTAATATAATGTAAGTTTTCGATCCCCTCTCTCCCCAGGATAGGACTAATCCATTGCATGTTAGCGTTCAACAGACGTTGATACTCATTTATGATGCTGAGTCGACTAGAACAAGTTGGGTCCAGGTGTTTTGTTCGAAAACACAACACAGTGGTCTGCCCGGGTTCCAACTCACAACCCTGTGGTAACAAGGCAAACATGCTAACACACATATCGTTGGCAATAGCGGTGCGCTTTAATTTCGATTGGTCGAGTTGCAAGAAGGATAACTGGGAAAGAATTCTTACTATTAAAAACCAAAAACTTTGCTTCAGTATAAAAATGATATTAAACCATATTTGCGGCCTTGAATAAACTTGATTCTTACTTACTTGAAGTAGGCTGGCAAGGTGTAATACGGCATCAATATCCGCCAGGTGGTCTCCATATTTCTGACGTAACAGCCTGTCCGAGGTCTTACAGAAAGGCTCGAAGATGTCTGTAGCTACCTTGTATACTAAAAGCTTGATGTCCTCATTTCTAGGTTCCTTGAGGAGTTCTATGGCGTTTGACATGCGTACGAAAACTGTAACCAAATTTGTGACATCTCTTCCTGTAGTTCTTTTTTCATTGCTGGTTTGTGTCTCAACAAAACCCCCTGAAAATATAACAAAGAGAATGCTGTTGGAATTTTCATCAAGTTGGCTGATAGAATAATTATCTGTTGAAATACTCGAAAGCGAAAGCGACCTTTCATTAAAACGACTGCTGACCATACATTGCAACATTATGTCTCACATTTGGTGACGTAATTAGAGACTTAAAAAGAGCGGTTGAAACGGTGAGTAAGTTTTACAATCAATGGACTACAAATGGGAAGTGATTGGACTGGACAGGACAAAAATTTCTCCCTCCCTAAAGTCACCGCACAACGGTGTGTTTCAAAGGAATTCACGTAGTCATAAGCGGCAACTATGATGGGAAGAAAGGAAGGAAAAAATGTATTCTATCAAAACAAAGAGAATAAGTTATTCCCACCTTTAATTATTCATTAGAAGCAATATGCATTCCAAAAGATTAGGAAATTAAGACATTTGTTTATGAAAACATGTATAGACTAACGCTGCTGCTTCACTGCTATCTGTAGTCCACCAACTTAATGTTGGATTTTCATACTATTGACTCCATACTCAGTCCAGTGCTAGAATCCATGGAAGCACACATTCAACCGTAGTCTGTAGTTCGTGGTCACCGTCATCTTAAAGTCTAATGTGTCATCATCAAAACGCAAAACTATCAGCAAATATAAGTTGCCTAGCAACCACGCTCCAGTTGTGATACAAGTTTATCTTCAGGAGCGCCTTTCTTAATAACGAAGTTCAAGATTTCCAGGTTGTTGAATATGTTGAATTCCAAACTTCGCCAGTATCAGAACGATAACTCGAATGTTCTTTGTTTTATGAGGAATGTTTGGCGGGTTTTTCTCTCGAAAAAAAGGAAAAAAACATAAAAGAACGATTAAACCGTATCTCAGAGAACACTTTTAAAAAAGGCTTTTTAAGGCAACTTGTGCTAATAATAATTAAATCCTCACCAGTGATAGAAACCTGTTCTGCTGTGCCATGCACATCCACCACTCCGTACAGAACAGGAGGCAGAGTCATCTTTTTTTCCCCCACGTCGACACCATTGTGGTAGAAATGCAAACTGTCATCTGGCATTCTCATTACACCAATTCGGTCTCCGACCTATCAGATAGCACCAACATATATTCCATAATGTTTTCTAGTCAGCATAAATTGCGCTAATCAGATGATTTCATTTCTGTCAAGTCAAAGGCAAACATTTCACGATTATGGACACTTAACTTTTATGGTATCCGTGAATTAATTTCAAATAAGAGCAAGTTTTAACAAATATCAATGCAATGGAAATACTTCTGTTTTCTTGATCAGATCATTAGGTCCTTTGGACTGATATAGATATTTATTTCGGGCAATAAAATTATATAAGGCAAAATACATCGTTATCAAGCCTTAAGACAGGGCCTCTGATAAAGTGCGATAAAAAATCCAAAATTATGCGGCAATTCAGGGCTCAATATGCGGGAATTCAAGGCTTATTATGCGGTAAATTATGCGATTTTTTGGCTTATTTTCAGCTTTTATACGTGGTCAACGGATACAATCTCTCTTCTGCATCCTTACAAATGTATTTTGTGCAACAATAAGAATAAACTACATACTACCTCAAATGGTCGATAACCATGTTGCATGCGGAGCAAAATAAACCAAACGATTTTCTTGAGCACAAAATGTACCCTTTTCGTAGCCTTCAGCACGTTCTGAAGCAATCATTTTAGTTGGAAGATGATATTTTTTTGTCTTAGAAGAAATTTCAGCTGATTTGACTAAAAACTTATCCATTTGAAAATAATTCAGGCAAAAGCGACAAGAAATATATTGTACTAGAATATGAGATCAATATTCGCGCAAAAAAACGATGATTTTACGGCAAACAATGAAACGGAATACATTGATGATTCTGAATGGTCAACACTATCCATTGTTTTCGTTATGCACCAATGACAACACACTTTAGAATTAATTCAGTACCAGATCCCTGACAAGTGAAGTAGTGCAAAAACAACGTATCAAATGGTGATCGTTTCTCGTCCTTTTTTACGATGTTTTGGGCTGTGAATTACTAAAATATTGCATTATAAAGCACAACAAAGACAATTGTCACAAGGTTGTACCATTTTTATTTACTCATATATTGTTATTTGTAAGAATAATGCGCGATTGTGCGGAAATTTTCAAATTATGCGATCGAATGCAATTATTGACCAATTATGCGGGATCACACCATCGCACAATATCAGAGGCCCTGTATGGAGCGAGTGAGTGTCTGAAAGGATATAAAAATTAGAATATGAATGAACTTTAATTTTAACTCAATGACCTTCAAATGTTGTCAGAATTGGCACATTGTCACGAAAATGATCTGATTTTTGCCATGTGCTCACAACTCGTGTGATTGAGTCATTTTAACTCTTTGAAGGTGAGTTCTGTTTTTTAAATCTAGTTTAAACCATTTTGTTTCAACACTCGAGCAACGCTGTCTTTGTGTTTATGGGAACTTGCATGCAAAAGCTTTTCCAGGGCTGTTAACAATTTTTGGTAAATACATGTCAACTCAGAAACTGTATGCCTCCATCAAAGCACTTATTTTTATTTCTGTACTATAGTCATGGATATTTTTCAGGCACCAAGTCATGATCAAACATTGAAAAGAAATGAAGACGTCTCCATACTGAGAGAAAATTGTAGTTTTTACAACACTTGTTTACATTGTGAATAAAAACAGGACTGGTTTTCTTTACTACAAAATATGCAGCCATACCTTCCAGTGTTAATATCATCTCTGATCTGCAAAGAAAGTAAGTACCTGAAAATGCAACCAGAAGACAACACTTAGCTGTACAACTTTCAAGTTGAAGTGTTTGTATGTACTATTTAGCTTGCTTTTTGTGTGTGCTTGTTTGCGAGTAAAGGCTACAAAATTTAAACATATTTCAGGCCTGCATCTAACCAGAAAAACTTGTGGTTCATTTATACCCTGCAAATCTCCTTAGAAATAACATATAACATATATTATCTTTCAAATTAAAATATTTTTTTTTTCTAAAAATATAGAATACATAATTAAAAAAATTATCTCAGTGTACATACATACCAACTGGATGCCAGTTTTGAAATTAAATATGGGTATATTTGTACTATGCTGACAAAGTTTGCCCGGTCTGGCCAAAGATCATGACAAACTTTTGTCTTGACCAAATTTTTCATTTGGAACTCTCATTTGCACTGTACTAGTTAACAAATGCCTGCTGTTGAAAATTTTTTTGGATAAAAGAAACAGAAATCCATTCAGTGCAAATGGGCTCTAACTTGTATATGTCACCCACACAGACTAATTATTGATTACCCTCTGGGTTCGTATGCTTTTTGGACTAAAAATTCAAGGACTTTTCAAGGACATATTTTCCATTTTTCAAGGTTTTTGCATACTGCAAAATCAACTGATTAATCATTTTTATTTGTTCTGGCTTTTACTATAACTCCGTGTTGCTACGTTTCTGCCAGCAGCATATATTTTCATATCGGGCACTCTAGAATCTAAGTTGGATGAATTTAGCTACAAATTTCAAGGACTTTCCAGTGCTGACTGCAATTTTCAAGGACTTTCAAGGCCTTGAATCTTTATTTTGAGATTCAAGGACTTTCAAGGACTTTCAAGGCACGTGCGAACCCTGTAGCAGGGAAATATAAAACTACAATCATTAAATGTTGGAGATTAAAACCTGTCTTTTTAGCATCATTGCTCTTGAGAGTTTATCTTTTGAAATTACCATAAATCCTATAACTATGGCTGCAAATCAATCTCAACTTTAGGTAAAACACATCTTAATTTCATGTAACAAAGTGAAACTAATTAAAGAGTTATAGAACGTTATATGACTTGTGGAATGCAAGACTGGAATACTTGAAATTATAATAGCTTTATATTTGGGAGAATGCTAGCTTAACAACAGAATCAAAAGAATACAATGGCAAATAAAAGTTAAATTTGTTTACCAGCAAGGTTTACAGCATGCAATCTTAACTTTTGAGATTGCACATCAAAATCACGATCTTAACATGTATGGCATTTACAGTATCAATATTTGTGCCTAAGGACTTTTTCTTGGAACCGGTTTCTTTGAAAATCGCAAATGTGATGAAAAATTGGAAGCTGTGAATATGAGATGCTATAATTATATTTATCAAAGAACTCAAGCTGCCGCTAATTAAATAAACAAACTCATTCACTTGAAAGGAAAGGCTAATTGTATTTGCCTTTTTGAAATTAAAAATATTTTATCTATATTTATCATAATTTCAAAATACAACAATCATATTATATACCGCAATTTGCCGATTTAAATAAAAACGTGATCCCGGAGTGCATTGACAAGTCAAGATAAAATTAAAGTTTTGCCAATTTTTATTCGCATTTAATTTTCATATGCAATGAAAACAGTGGTAATTCTCCATGTTTTCCAAGAACGATAGATTTTGTTGGAAACAAAATGAAATCTCGCAGCCAAGATAATTCTGTAATCATGACAGCCAAGATAGTTCTGAGGTTACTTTCAGAGTTTTCACTAACTTAAAAACCTGCTAGGTAATTCCAAAATACCACTCTGAGCATTATAAATACCTGAAGCAAAATTATATCACAGTCACTTACTTAGCACAGGTGTCATATCAACATACAAAATGACCCATTTTGTTGAGCGTGGTTCATGACCATAGATGAGAAATTTCAGAAGTTTCTCTCCAGGTTGAGTAACTACATCCATGGAATAAATCATTCGACTGTGGAACCTGCTAACCGTCCACGTGTCACCACCATCAGTGCTGTAACTGCAAAGTCACCAATGGTAGCAAAATTAGAACTAAGCTTGTAAACTGCTGCAGGAAGACCATAATAACATTGACATTAAGTCACCCACATAATCCTGTCCATCAAAATAAAAGGATTTTTTTTAATAATCCGGCTCTTTTTCTATTTGCAGACATCTGAAATCATGATGTTAGCCCTAGATCACTCAACCTTAAATGCAACATGGTTCTCACTGACCAACGATAACCAAATTTCAGGAGTTTTCCAGGTAAGAAAATATATTTTTCCAGGTCCCAATCCCAAATTCTCTCTCGGCAAAAACAAAACGATATCAAGTAGTTCCAATATCAATTTCTGCCACAGTAGTAGCAACTGGTATATTTTGGTTTGTTTATAAAACTGTTGAAAATTTTTCCACAAAATTCCAGGAGTTTTCCAGG
>JAODFW020387023.1:0-12137 GCA_027575235.2 Palythoa mutuki | reverse complement strand
TTAAACCAGCCGGTGCGAGAAATGGAGCGTGCTGTAGCTTCCTGGTTTTCTAAGTATTCCTGGAATAGCATTCGGCCCCGCACTTGAACCTCGCCAATTGCTCCGACAGGAAGAATGCGACCATGCTTCTCGGATGTGATCTTGATCTCTACACCAGGACACACCTCCATCCATCCGTACGGCAGCGACTCGATGTTGTCTTTGTCAACCACTTGCTCTGTAATAAGCATGAACTCCGTCGAGGCATAGTAAAGCACAAGCTTCATGCAAGGAAGCAAACTTAGTATCGTTTTTAAGAGTGTCTTGGGAACTGGCTGACCTCCAACGATTCCATACCGTAAACAGCTCAGATCGTATTTAGGTAGCACTTCTCCACTGTTCACTATATCATACAAGTGGTACGGCATGAGCATGGCGATTGTGCACTTCTCATCCTGAAGAACGGATAACACAAAGTCAACGGAGCGATCACGTACGGCTGTAACAGGTGGAATAAAAACAGTGGTTAAGCCAAGTACGGAAATAAGGAAGAGGCCACCACAGAGTGATGGAGCCCAAGTGAATGGAGAATCATTGAAGATGCGTGAGTCACTTGTAACCTTCATAACTCGGCTGCTGATGATTGACCCCATAACTAATCCTTGGTGAGTGTACTGAACTGTCTTAGGTACCCCCGTGCTCCCGGACGTTATAAGGAGAAAAGCGTTGTCATCCATCTGAACTTTCTCTTCTACTTTAGCAAGATCTGCTTTCTCTAACGTGTACCCGGATGACAGAAGTTCAGAGTACAAGTGGATGTGATCACGTGAGCTGTCGCACTCTACCGACGAACCAATGGTAATCACTTCTTTGAAACTGGGGAGATCTCCATTTGGCTTCTGGAAGGTGAACACGTCATAAACAGCATCCAAAACGGCCTCACCTTTGACTGGATCTGCATCCACAAAACATATCAAAGCATTGCACTTCAACACTGTCAAAACGTCAAGTAATTTTTCTGAGGACAAACCTTGTATAATGTTAATAACATTTGCGCCAATCCTCAAGCACGCCATCATGCTTATTACATACTCCAAATTATTTGGTGACATAATGGCCACTCGGTCCCCTCGTCCCAGGCCCTTCTCCAATAAGGAAGCAGCTAGTGCGCGGGACTGGATCTGGTATTCACCAAAGGTCAAAGAAGATCTCTTGCGGGTGTCATCGTACAGAACAATAGCCTCTTTAGTTGGATGCTCGGTTGCACGAGCGTCCAAAAGTTGAATGATGGTTCGGTGTTCCAAACCTTCGGTCAGCGGCTGATGAAAGTAACTTAATTGTGCCATAGTTTCCTAAAATAAAAAGCACTCAAATGAGACGTTTGCACAACCTTTTATCTCTAACTGCAGAGGCGGATGTAGACATTTTAAAAAATTGGAAACACTAGCTTCTTTAAACTGTATTGCTACCGAAGAAACAGTTTTAGCGAGGTCAATTTTTTGAGGAAAACGTTTAGAAAGTAGTCCCGCTGAAGTAATATTTAAGATTTGTCAATTTCTATTAAAAAGTCAGAAGCAATGATTAATTTGCTTATATCAGCTGTTTTTTGCTAGAGTGAGAAATCTTTCCGAAAGAATGCTCCAAATGACTGGCTAGTTAGCTGGCTATAGATGATTTCGAGAACAGGCAGTATGTTTGTCAGCGGTAGCTAACACAATTTATGCGTAGGCGAAGGACAAAGTGTGCCTGGCTGACCGCATACTTTTGGAAAAAAAGTGAGTGTCATAAAGTAATTTGCTATTTTGTTCGAAGAAAGAGAGGAAGATTCAAGCAAGTTTAGGAATATGAATGTTAGAATAACAAATGCTAATTTATTTGTTGGTGGAAGTATTCATCAAGGTGAACATCTTTCAAATAATACCTTCAAACAAACAAAACAAAAAAAATCAAAAAGGATCTAGATCTGTTAGAAAAAGGTGATTTTGATGAATGTCATCTTTTAATATTTTTGAATTATTATTAGGATTACTATTATTTTGATAATTTAATTTTAAATTATACATTCAAATTTTATACCTCAGAGCGATTTTATGTCATATGTTTTTACTACTTTAATGTACTTATAATGTTTTTATATATAATTTAACTGGCAGGTTCACCTCAGCTTTGGCTGCTCTTTTTTAACCTGCGTTGATTAACAAATAAAGTTGTATGTATGCATTTAGCAACCAATCTAAAAGAAGACAATGTACTTAAAATTACGAGTCTCAGCTCTGTTATGTGTAAACTCGTGTCGTGTTTTGCAGAGGACGGCCCACACAGTCGAGAAAGCTTTTAAGGACAAAAACATTCCCATTACAGAGACATTGCCGCTGACTTATATGAGACCGATTTCCTAAATGTATAGCCCAGAGAAACAAACAATCTGCGATCTGAACTACTTAAATGTGAACACACTGGTAAAAAAGACATTTTTGAATTAGTTATGCCCTATTATATTTCTGTATTGTTTTAATTTCTGTGTTTTGAATTAATTGTGTACAAAGCATTGTAACCGCAACGCGACTTTTAGCTGTCTCCTCTGGGTTGCTTTCCTCATTCAGATGGCTTTTGGTTTTAGTTCTTTTCTCCTCATTTGCTCATAATATAGTATATTTAATTCAGCTCGCAGCACTTTACTTTATATTAGATTGAAACTTCTAGTTTAAAAACTAATTAGTTTAGTATTGTAACAAAATATTCATAAAACGAGACCGATACGGCTGAATGAACGTAAAAAATACCACCAAACTCTAGTGTGAAAACAAATATGGCGGTTCCCATCTCAACACAACATCACACGTGTCTCTCTTCTGTCCCGGAGCCGGGGACGACTCCAACACAACGTTACAGTATTATATGGGAAGAATTCAGTAAACAATTTGTAATGAACTCACAGGAGCTCGCTCGGATACTTTCTTCAAAACCGGAGTTGAACTCTTAATCTAATATTCTATATTATTGCAATAGCTCAAGAACTGAAGTCGTTGATGAAAATCCTAGAAATCTATTTTTATTTACGAAGTAGCTCAAACAGAGTGGAGGATCACACCGTCAAACCTCGCTCGAAATGGCAGCTAGATTTTTTATTGACAGTTCGCCCTTGCTGCAGGGTAGGTTTTAATCCGACGGAAGACAAATATATTTCTATCTTCTCAACGCAGTCATAAATCAAATTGGTCCCAAAATCTTAAATCGTTGTTGTCGTTGTTGTTGTCCCTGAGCAGGACTCGAACCTGAGCTGTCCCCAGGATTACTAGTCAGACTTCACCAGGAAATATACCAATTGACGACGTTCGCACGACGTTCGACGCACGACAATGCCGTTGGGTCATCGTTTCACAAAGTCACGCCGCCGTCCTATGAAAAGTTAAGTTTACGCTTCGTTAGGCGTGATAGAGACGTTTGGTTGCTCGCAAACTTCAAACAAACAACATAACTAAACAAGCTCTGCAGAAAATATCGAACATCTATCGGACTATTTAACAATTAGTTGAAAATTCTTAGCTTCGCCTTCCCGCAAATTTTTCAGCTTTGCAACACTTTCCATATAAGGTCATTCGGTATATGAGCTGATAACCGAGATTGAGTGAACCAATCAGAACGCTAGAAACGCAATATTCGAGGTTTGGAAATTTGATAATAACTAATATTCATGAAATAAGAACCAGATTTTTAAAAGCGAGAGATATTAAATTTGATTTCCTGATTTTATGTTTTTAATCAAGGTATTCCCAATTAAAAGTTAATTTCTATAGCGTTAGCGGTCCAGTAACATTTAACAAGACCATCTTTTAGCAACCTTATTCTGATAGTATTTTAATTTATTCAATTAAGGCTCCACTTTCAATTTCTGTTAATCCATGTAATAAAACCTAATTAGAAGGAAATTCAATAACAAAAGTCATTTCCTCATTCTATATTCACTACTGGGTCTTTTTTTATTACATCAACAAAAAGTGGATTTTGTTACTGAGATTGGATTTCAGTCATTTGCTTTGAAAACAATTACGCTTGCAATTGATAACAAAGGAAATGGTCAAATTTAAGGAGTCAAAATATCTTCAATTCCAAATTAAACTTGTCCAAATCTACCAGTTGCCTGCTGGAAAACTTACTCTAGTAAAATGCGGATTTATTGCCATCTTTTAACTTCAAACACCATTTTTGCTCTTGAATTGCTGAGCCACAATACTGATCTAACATTACCTAAAGATCTAATTCTAATATTATATAGTCAAAATTTAGCTGAAATTTAAGCAGCTGTTGTCACAGTGACAAGTTAGGGAAGATAATACAAAAAAACAACCCAAATATTGCTGTAAGAAAGAGATTTTTTCTTGAAAAAGTTGTGTTACAAACTGAAAACTACCCATGCTGAAATACTTTAGCCACCTGCTAAAACATTACCGAATCGAACGCTTAGAATTTTTTGCCGGTATATTTGTATTCAGTTATACCAGGTTGCTGCCGCAATAAACTGTATACATTTCATTTTTGTTATTTACAGATTTGAGCATCTTTCAATTAAGCTGCATGAAAAGAATTATAATCTCGAATTAAGATAAAGTCGGAAATAGTGGAAACGCCGCTGTCTGGCTGAAATTATGAAGTTGAATATCGGCAGATTTAACTTTTTTAGTGTTGGCCACTTCCATCATTCTTAAACGGTCCCTTGGTAAATTTTGGCCGGTAAGTTGAAATATAGATTCTTCTTTTGGCCAAAATGTTTGTGAATTTTGTGATCTAAATTAAACAGATTCAGTTATTCTTCCAAATTATAAGTTTAAATTTCTGGAAACATAATGACAATTCATAAAATGTTTCTATATTTTCTATCAATCACCCATTGCCTTAAATTTGTTGGTTTGGCCTTCGCTAGTAAGAACTACATTTCTGAAAAGGCACTTTTCAAGTAAAACCTTGCAGATTAAAGTTTATACTTTATACTAATCAACTTGGAACAGCTTTTAGAAACGAGTCAATATTAAAGATATAAGACTGCACCAGTGCATGAGTCATAATTCCTACTGACTTCAAAAGTTGAACCGCTGCCAGTCTTTCTGAAAGCGTGATACTCTTCGAGCGCCGCAATTTATTAATTTGTGATAACTCTAAGACTTGCTTTAATTTAAACTGATATAAAATAAAAAGACGAATATTTAGTTTCTGTGTTCCACTGAATCGGTAAAATCTTAAGTCTAAATTTTTTAAAGAGCTGCGTAAAGATTTTAAATCATTCGTGTATGACACCATACTGTGAGTTAATAAAGCATGAAATATTTTGAAAAACTTAAGCTGTTATTCGCCTTTGCTCAAGAAAATAGCGCAAAACCAAAGCCTCGTATGTTTATACCAGGAATAAGTTTTCACCGCGTTAGAAGCAGTGAAATCACTTTGACCGGATCTTGGCGGCAATGAACACAACTGCGAGAGAGCAGCCAGAATTTTTCCACGAGACACATTCGTTACGACTTGAAACAACCTGTTAACATCAAAGTCAACGGTTCAAACCTTTTTATTATGTTTTGTTTGTTAGCGAACTATGTCATGTTTCAACTTCACGCCGCATTAATGGGGTCTTACTAAGCTTTGCACTATCATCTCTTTGTAAACTTACTTAGTCCCATGCCACATCTTCTTGTCGCGGTCAATCAGCTTCAATCGTTACGTCATTATCAAAGTTTAAACTCAACTAAAAAATTAACAGGGAAGAAAATAAGTGGGAGTTGTCTCAGTATTGACCAATCAACATATCAGATTTAAAGTCATGTGCCAATGTTTTGATTAGGATTTATATAAGGTTTTTATTGGATCGACCATTTTTTGAGAAGTGACGTCATATGTTTTCACTGATATGGCTTTTTTTCAATACATTGTCTCTGCATGGACTTTAAATTTGCCGTGCGCTTCTTTAAATTAGTTGTTTGCTCCTTAATGCTTTAAGTGTGTGCTTATTATGATGTATGAACATGGTGGTGGCGTAAACAGACATGGATATCTGTATCTAAGATCAATGAGTGGTCATCACTATAGTCTGTAATCTTAAAGGCAGTAAATGCAAATCCTGAACTCGAACCGACTCAGTGTTTAAAAGGATGTAACTTGTATAGGGCACTCAATGGGCCACGTATTTGTCAGTTAAATGCGTTAGCAATACAATTCCATCATTTACCGCCGAAATTTGGAAAATAAGCGAAATATTTTTCTTAATCATTTACATTAGCCATTACACCAATGTAATCAGTTCCAGTCTAGTCAAAAATTATTACAGGGGAGCCCAAATATCATAAATTCTGTTGGTTTCTTTTGGGCTTTCTTACCACGTAAATTATTTTTGAAAAGTGTTATGTATTGTAGTGTCTGTGGTGAAGCAAATAAACTAAATTGAAATATGTTCTATCACAAATATAATCCTTCTACTTATTTCTCTTTGTATTTTACCGCGTTGCCATATATATAATATAAATTGCACATACATAGTACGATTACGAAAATTCTGTTATTGTCACCTGAAGTTCATATCGATGTTTGATCCGATAACTAACATCCATGGATGAATGGACGAGAGAGTACTGATTATTGTGTAATTGTGTGCTGTAGATTCAATCTGGTCAAAGCCATGCACTTGATATTTTTAAAACTTCACTCCAAAAGAACTTGCATTCTTACAAAAAAAAGTCTGGAATAGATGAAAATTTAAATCAGTTCACCCAAAGAAAAATTAAAGCATGAAAGTTCGGAGTACTTCTTGCTAAATAAATAGCAAACAAATTCACTTTCCGATTCAGATTATACGTTGATTTAAGTAGATCAAACTTTTATCACAGTATTAAGGCCAATGTCCGGCTTCGAAAAATAATTTTATCTCTATGGCATGGAGGTGTGAATATGGTAATTTAGTTTTTATAAAACTTATATATAATTAAAGTAGAGAAATATATCTAATAATAGTCAAAGTTTTAACTCACTCCTAACGCTGGAACGTCTTACAAATATTGGATGTGCAAACCTGGCAAGTCGTTGATACATAGGACTAACAAAAACTCTTTTCAAACAGCATAAAAGCGTAAGTTTAATATTACTTTTGTGTTTGTTTCGCCTATGAATCAAATAAGTTTAAAAAATGCAATTTTGAATATGTCGATGTTTTACGCGGGAGATCAGCTTAGCACTTATAAAGATTAGCAAAAAGTTTGCCGAATAGAAAATTTTGAATGTATAAATTAGAACTATGTATTTTTTGTGCTATAAATTCATACTCAGTTTATAAGCTGTCGAATGGAAAATGCTTTCTTATAGTAAAACTGCAAGTTCTAATGAAAAATTGCTTTGCTCGATTTTGTTAAATTAAAAGGCTTTAATAGCAAGTTAGCTGTTATCATATTACTGTGGATTTATGTATCAAGTAGTGACCCGTCCTGAACGCTTGAATGGTTGATCGAGTTTCTTGGTTAGAAGCTAGTGCAATAATATTAAATAAAAATGTGAAAAAACATAGATGTGTTTTCAAGACATACAATTATTGTACATTGTGTATAAGCAGGAACTTTTTTTCATAATACAAAACCATACGAAAGCTTTTCAGTTTTGTATATCAACATTTGTGTAAAATAGGGGTTGTTTTAAAACTAATGGAAAATTTTCTTTTTTCAAAATTTAGTAGAGTTTGCAAAGACAGGTTTTCATTTTCAAAAGTAAGAATTTGTTTTTCAAAAATGCGAATTGACTGACGCCAACTCTTTGATAATTTCAAAAGACTGCTTGGACTCCTATTTCAAAAACAAAGTTCTTGTGTCCCACAACCATTTTCGAAAAACAGACTGCCGATTTTACAAAACAACACGGCTTCCTTTTGAATTCAATGAAATTGCCACTTAACACACAAACTCTTAGCCATTTTCAAAACAAAACTCTTATTTTCACAACTCGAACTCAAAGTAATGAATAATAAGTTATCATTCTGCCCTATAACTGCCGAGTATTTGAGCAGGCGTTGCACGTATATAACTGTCGTGAGGTCATTTCAAAGATGTCGAACACAACATAGCTGTAGGTTGTAAGCGGCCGTTGAAGTTTGCGTGGGAAATCCATGTAATTTTATCCTTTTCTGCACGTTAATATTCAAATCAATCTTCTAAAATTTAAAAAAAGCGAGGGATGTGTTGAAGGTTGGAGGAATGAGCGCTCTCCCAGAATAAAATTGGCAAAAGATTAGATTCTCTTCGGCGGACTGCATTTTGTGCATTTTTATAATGTGGCATGGCAAGCTGTGAATGAGAAGGCTGAGCTAGAGAGCTACATGCAGTTATCCCCACGTACAAAAAACGTAACTCGGCAATTCCCAAGCAACAATGCATGTTCTTGAACATCACACACCGGCACAAAACAAAAAAAATAAAAGGAAAGAGAGATACCTATGTTCTGTACAAGTTCTTTTAAAACTATAATTAATGTTTTAAAACACTAATACTGTTTCACATTTAATCTGCTGAGGGAATTGATTGGTTTTGCATGGAAGTTTTTATGTTTTTCTTGTTTTGCTATCGATCTTGAAACAACTAATTCTAGTGAGTGTAAACACACACTTTCAGATGACACTAATAGATACCCGTGTTTCTCGCTGCACATTTCATATGCAAAAATTATTCCAGAAAATAGCAACTTCAAACTACATAAAACAAACAGTGCGTCTTCCTCCGAGTGGCATAAAACTGACAGTAAAAATGTTGATCGGTTTTCTGTCTTTTGTTACCAGAGAAATTAATGCTGTTACAAACATTGTACAGATTCTAAACTGTAATGATCCAGTCGTTTGACACTACAAATTCAATAACTGAAAAGCATTAATTATAGCCGTTTTTGCTTATAAAACGTGGTTATTTAGTGTTGCTGTGAAGATAGGTACAGTGTAAAGCTGACGAGCTCTTTCGAACTTATCACTTTAGCAAAGATATCCCTGAATTGGTAGAAGAGTTAGCCGAAAACCTGTAACTGTAAGTAAATATGAAAACATTCTCTCAAAAATATTTTATTCATTTGCTAGAAGGCGGCAAAAACCGATCAAGGCATTTTTTGTGTTAAGTTTGGTTTCCCCGTTAACCCGTTAACAAAACCACGAAGCAAGTGTGGCCGTGAGCCTCAAACGCTGCTACAAAATGCAATTTTCTAATATATACGCTGTGGTTTTTCAAAGCAATTCAAAATGGACAAACTTTAAATTTCTATATTTCTTCCCTTATAAAAGGGCAGTAAAGTATTAAATATTAATTTGGCCAGAACAAACTCAGAAAATCAATTATTCTAACGAGCCAATATTTAAAATTAAAATCGAACTAACGGCGGACTCATAGTTAAAGAATTTTTGTTGGAACTAACTTGTACATCGTAAAGTGTTACTCGGCAATTCCTTTAACCCATCTAATGCTAAATGCATTGTCGACAATTTCGTTTCAATACAAAGCATATATAGAAACGATAAATAATTGGCAAATATTTAAAACTCTGCCTCTGGTTAAATCTAGATCTTTGGCATGTTTTAGACGACGAGCTGTCACAAGCGCCGAATATCATGATCAGTTTTCGGCATTCTCCGAAGGCTCAATGTCTAAAAATTATTTTTTAAGTGCTTAATATGCTGCCATTTTGTGCGTTACATTCTCCCCTTGGAGCAATTAAAATTGCTTGAAAGGTAAATATTTACCGATAGTGGTACTGTATTCTGTTTACATTGGAACTGACACGATCATTGGACGAGAAAATGAACGATCTATTAAGACTTTCTTTAAACTCGCGGCGATTGGTGAAATTTTCAAATATTCCACCTGCCACGATAATGAACCTTGCTGATTGGAACGGTCATGTACATATATGGGCATATACTTGTACAAAATTGCATGCCATTATACTATAGCAGTGCACAGTATCCGGTGCAAATAATCCACAGTTCGCCGAGGTTCCTTAGTATTCAGCATATTTTGCTTGCCCCTTTCATCTCAGATGACATCTGAAATTTCATTTCTGATGTACTCCGAGTCTATAATCAGACTTCACCTGCTCACAATGACTGGACCTACACGAGTCGATAGTCCATTAAGAGGATAGCACCAGTTGATGGGCGTTACTGTAAACAGCGAAACCAGAAACCGAAACAAGAAACTAATTCAGCAATCAGCAACCAAAAACAGTAACCGACAGATATAGTAAATGAAATAGAGATGTACAAGTTTTTGTCGAAACGAAACCAGAAACCGAAACCAGAAACTATAATTCAGCAATTAGCAACCAAAAACAGTAATCGACAGATATAGTAAATGAAATAGAGATGTACAAGTCTTTGTCGAAAAGTCTCAAATAAGAGAACCAGAGGAAAATCTCAAACCCAAGCGCACTTTAATTTGTTCATTCAGCACGTTCAGCTCAACTATGACAGATTTCCCTGCTTTACCTTTACGCCTCCCAGTGAATAATTGTTTTTCTTCCTCAACTTTGCTAAGTTGTGGGTAGGTCACCGGTAAATTCAAAACGCATGAAGTTTTGATATTCTGCCTTACCGCACTAAGCGCATTTTTAATAAGAAACAGTAAATTTTGCCGAGGCTCATTGTTCTTAATTTTTTGGCGACTTCAGCTTCAATTTGTTCATAATTTGTTATTATTTCTGTGAGCGGTTTTTATTGAAGAAAAAACTGAACAAAATAAAACTAGGCCAAGGTATTGGAAAATGAAACACCTTGCGAAACCGATGTGTTGTATGTGCTGAATTTAGAGGCGAACTACCTTCATTGTTTGCTGAGAAGTCTCTACAGTGAATCTTTAGATATGCTGTATCGCTAAGTTTTACTCAATTGTCTACCACAAAATTTTTCCTAGTTAACAAGTCATAGCCTGGGCTTGTTCTTAAGTTTTGGCAAATTTGAGACTCGTTGTTCTTATAAAGTTGTTCTTATAAAAAAAGCGTGTAACAGTCCATTCAAGGTTCGAACACCGACAGTGACCACATTTTTTTAGCCTGCATTGAAGCCGGCCCAATCTCTTCCAATTGCAACCATTGATTATAGAGTGTCTGCGGCGCAGGCTATGTAAATTAGTTTTCCTTCAAATATTTTTCCTTTTTATTTTAACTGGGGGTATTTCTGCTATTGAACAGAGGTCATAAATCAAAGTAAAAAATTCAATTAAAGTTGTCCAGTCATTAGAGCCTGCGGTTGTCTGTTACGAGGAAATGGCGGGAGATGTAAGAAAATAAGTGACCTTTATGGAGAAGCGAATGGAGCTCGATTTTTTCAATCAACTATTAAATATCGTCTACAGGTACAACTGGATAATTCTGTTTGTCTACAGTTATATCAGTTAAGAAAGTAGCAAACATCGAAAATTTTAAATAAAGTTGAAAGAGTTGAGCAGTGTTGACCGTCCGCGGAATATCTTCATTTTCAATGACAGCGTATGTACATATTTTTAAAAACTTAACTTTAGATTTGAGACTTTTCGACAAAAACTTCTGCGTCTCAAGTTTTAACATATCTGTAGAGTACTGTTTCTGGTTACTGACAGCTGATTTCTCGTTTTTCTTTTTTGGTTTCTGGTTTTGATGTTTAGTAACGCCCCTAATTGATGATGGAATATAACCCTACCGATCGGTTAAATAACGGCCAGTAAATCCTTGACTCTGATGATGACCTCCGCACAAGTTGTCGAAATGTCAGTCACAACTGAATAAATAAATTAGTAAATACGCTCGTCCGAAAAACTTGCCTACGTTCCGAGCGGTAATCGAACCCACGTCCGGCCTGTATTCTAGTCAGGAATGCTAACCGCTACACCATCAGGAACCACCATGCTGCCAACATATCAGTAGCAGTTACATGACTAGCTGAGTTGGCGATTGCGTAAGGATTCCTGGGTCCATGCAATTTTATTTATTCATTCAAGTGAATTAAATGCAAGGGCGGCCAAATATACCACATTGTGTTTAACCTCAATATAAGGCCCAGATCGACTGAATAATACCATATTGAGGGATATATCAATTACGGCTCCGCCCAGGTCACTACTACCGACAACTAGATTACTAACTGGATCGAAATGTTGGTGTTATAGAGAACAGTAAGAGAAATG
>JAODFW020386023.1:0-12137 GCA_027575235.2 Palythoa mutuki | reverse complement strand
CGTATCATAACTTCATTGCATATAACCGCGGTACAAATCATAATAATTAAATTATTTAATAGTTTGTATTCTGGCGTCTAGTTCGATCTAGTTTTTTTTTTCATTTATTCAGCTTCGCCGTTTTTACCCTTCAATTCATTGAGAAAAGGTTGCAGATTGCTGATTAGTGTCTCACAGCGTTAGGGTTGATGAACAAACAGCAAAATGCCAGCCCCGAAACTCGGATTTTTTAAAAGATCTTAAAAGTTCGGATTTTCTTGTATCCCGATTAATGGTGAATGTCAAATAGAAGTTAGACACCATGGAAAAAGTTGATACACAACCGTTTCGTACTAAAGTCCTTCGGGGTTGGTGGTAGTTATATACTGACAGCACAGAATAACTACCCAACAAGCTAAGTCAGTGGCTAACAAAGAAAACAAAGTAGAAAGAAATGAAAATAAGCGGAGTAGGACACAAAGTGTGAGTTTATCTCATGGAGTGGTTCGTGCCAAAAGTATGAATGAGCCATCAAACAAAGGGTTGAAATGTAAGACAAAAGCCAGGGTTGGAAAAGAAAATAGACTAATTTAATTCATAGCATTTGTTCATCCCATGGGGGCTGTAAATGCTCAAGGTGTGTATTGCACGCATTTCTTTGGTTTTGCGGCAATCGTTGCCGCTGTTAACAAGATATAAGAGAGAGAGAGAGCGACTTCATTACAAAATTTGACACAAATAACTTTTTTTACATGGTGAAGAAATAAAACAGGTTACAGGTTATTGTAAAGGTTAATCACAATAACTAAAAAGCTAATCTAGCTGAGTAACCACATATAGACCGAAAAGAATGCAACATAAGAAATGAAGAGATAAGAAAAAATAAAATGAAGAGAAACTGCTTAAGAAAAATCATCATTGCGTATGTTACAAAGATGATATCTGATGCATTCAATAACGACAGCCAGTCTCACCAATATACAATTGATGTCGATTCGTTTGTTTGTTTGTTTGTTTGCTTCTCCCCAAATAGAGAGACAAATACAAACTATTAAAACCGAATGAGGTAACATTTTTAAAAATAGTCTACCTTGTTTTCTTAGAAACGCAGTTTTAAAGCTAATCTGGGTTATTTTTTGGAAACAATCTTTTTATTAAGCAGCTTTTATCTGCAGGATTCCAACCTCGGATTCAAAAAGATCGAAATAAACTAAAACTGGATTACGACAAAATTCTTTGCTTACAAAGAGACAAAGTTACCATTCATAGAAAAAATTTATAGCATTGCCTTTCAAAGTCCAGAGGTCTGCAGATGTTTAAAGGAACAACTAAACAATCTTAGCAACAGAATTGGAACAACTCTACAGCCCATCTACACAATCCGTAAACTTTGTGATGTTCTTAGAATAAAAGAATCAAAGTCCTCTCCGATCAGTCAACAGGGTGTGGTGTTTTTTTTTTAATTTTTAATCTCAAGTCCTTTGTTATACTTAACTTTAAGGGGCACAGTAGTAGTTCTTCTAGACGTGCCCCTCTCCTTTCCTTCCAATATACAATGCATTCAATTTTAAAAAGGTAATTTCTGTTTTGTGCATTTTTATACTTTGTAAACTATTATCTGTTACTATATTATTTTTTTCTAATACTTAAATAACTATGTATCGGCTAGGAACTGGAGGAATAAATAAATGAATGAAATGAATGAAAGGGTGTGGTCTATAAGATTGTATGTCCTCTGTGTGGTGCAGAATACATAGGCAACACAACTCGACATCTGTTTCAGCGAATTGAAGAACACTGTCGTGGCTCTTCTTCTATTTGCAGATATTTGCAAGCAGATCTTAATGTCAGCTTTAGATCACTCAACCTTGCAAAAAATTTTACAGTTTTGAAAAAGTGACGTCAAGGAAAGATGGATTGTTTGATATGTGAAATGCTTCTTATTAAGAAGAAAAATCCGAACTTCAATATCCATTCCAATTCAATACGCACCAAAGTTTACTCTAAAGTAGTTATTTAACTTTCCTTTTGTGAGAACAGTTGTATAAGAACGATAGACTACTCCTTTCTTTTGTTTTCTAAAACCTTACTGTATGTAAATTTCCATGCGATAAATTTACTTGATAATGGCAAGATATCGAAACGTCGCAATTTATCTGCGTTAGTTTTTCAGGTTAATACGATTTTGAGCAGTGCAAATGCACTCCACATACTTAAGTAAAAGTTATTAAAACAGTACACACTTTTTTTTAATAAGAATCAGTATATTTTTCCGAGGCTCGTTGTTCTTAATTTTTTGGCGACTTCAGTGTGATTTGTTCTTAAATTGTTCTTATTTCTGTGAGCGGTTTTAATTGAAGAAAAAAAACAACAAAATAAACTGGCAAGGTATTGGAAAATGAAACGCCTTGCGCAACATATGTATTGTACCGCTGAATTTGGAGGTGAACTATCTTTATTGTTTGTTGAGCAGTCTTTTTATGTTTTATGCTGTAGCGCTTGGTTTTCGTCAACTTTCTACCACAAAATTTTCCTACTTATCAAGCCTCAGTCTGAGGTTGTTCTTAAATTGTTCTTAATTTTTGGCAAATTTGAGCCTCGTTGTTCTTATAAAGTTGTTGTTATCACAATTTTTGTGATAACAATTGGTAAATAAATAAATAAAAAAAGCGTGCAAAAACAGTCATTAACAATTAGTTTTGAGTTTGGCTGTGAGACTGTTGACTTTGTGTTTTAAAAATGCTGCTCAAGCTCGCATCAAATCTATCCAGAACCACTTTCGTTGTTCCTTATAAATAAAGTTTTAAAAAGCAGCGCCGAAAAGCTGTGACTAAACTGGGGTTTTGGAAAGGTAACTTTGCGCCGTTTTGTGCTCTCCCGTCATGGGTATGAGTTAGTTACGAAATCCACGTCTTTTTAAGCGACCCGGTGCACTCATTTACAATTCAGATGATATTTGTATGCATGTCTGCATGCACCGGCGATCAAGTTCGTTTCATTTGTTTAGGGCGCAGAGCTTGAGTTAACAGATAATAAAAACTTTTCTGTTAAACAAGATTACATTTCTTAGTAGTGATAGAGTATGGGGAGGCGCAGAGCAATTTCCGGTCAACGGAAAAATCGACTTTATTTCTTTATAATGTAAACTGGATTATAATTTTGTTTTACTGGATTCTATTCTTATTCAGGGCGGCTTTTGCCTTTTGTTTCGATTGATGCCATTTTTCTTCGGGAATCAATAAAATTGCGGCGGGCGTTTGTTAACAAGTTTTTATTGTTACGATTTGAAAGATAAATAACTGAATTATTTTTTTTTATATCAAGGAAAAAAAGAAACGAGGTGTCGCTTGCTTTGACAAGCACGTTGCTATTTTTTTTTTTAGAATTCTGAGGACAAACAAAGTCTACACAAGAAATGCTTTTAATGAGTTTTGTTTGAAGAGGGCTTACATAAGCTACAGAAACGGCGCAGGAAGCACGTTCACAAAATAATTTGAAACAAAACTGCTCTCAAGAACAAGTCAACGAATTGATCTTGTTTTCAAGAATGTGGGAAAACTCAAATTCTGCGAACGGATATGGAAACTCGTCGTCCTTGAGTGGCCCCTCAATTCTGGAATCTTCTGACTGGCCGCTTGTTGTGAAAATCTGTGTGTCAATCCTGCTTGCCATAACCTTGGTCTTCACAATTCTGGGCAACACGGTAACAATTGCAGTCCTCGCGTCGTGGGTTTCGGCGAAGAAGTTTTTCAATACTCATATGGTAATATCGCTGGCAATAGCAGACCTTCTTGTCGGAATAACAGTTGTGCCATGCGCTTTAGATTCCGTTGTATCTGGAGAGTGGCGCTGTGGCAGTTTCTGGGGAAAATTTAACGGATTTGGGAACTTTTTCTTTTGTATTTCATCCATCATGCACTTAATGAGCTTGTCGCTGGATCGTTATGTTGCAGTCTTTTATCCTCTGTTATATTCTCAAATAGTAACCAAAGTCAGATCAATTCTGATTTGTGTTGGACTTTGGGCGTACTCTGCAATATGGGCCATGATACCGCTTTTCAACATAAGTTCTTACGAATGCTTTATTCCATATATCGGAACACCATGTAAAAGAGAAGACTGGAGTGGCCAAAGCAACAGCGCTTTGTTGTTCGCAATTCTTGTTGTCAGCGGAACATATGGAATGGCTTTGATTGTAATATGTTTTACTTATACTAAAATTCTGCTTGTGATATTTAAGCAGGTGAGAAAAATAAACCAATGTCCGAAATCAGTGGCTGCTTCAGAATATGGAAACCAACCCAACGTTGATGACAGAAAAACCTCTAAAATGTCCAGCAGAAAGGGTGTGTTTACACTTCTGTCAGTAATTATTGTTTATCTCTGTTCCTGGTCGCCATATTGTATTTTAACTCTCATTGAAATCGCCGAGAAGAAAAAGCTTTCCAACACTGCCGGAATGCTAACAATGTTTATTGGCTTTGCTAACAGCATGTGTAACCCTATCATATACGCTATCAAGTATAAGAAATTTCGGTTTAAAATGTTTAAGTTACTTGGGATTAAGAAATTTACAATGGAGGGCCCATCTTCTTTTGTACAGCCACCCACTCGCATTAAAAACTGCTGAGTGACTGGCAGTCGGTTGAGGCCTTAAAACAAATGGTTGAAAGTAAAAAAAATGAACAAGGAAGTGATCAAAAATGCATGCAGATCAAATCATATCTCAAAACATGAATCTCAAAGTGAAACTGCAAAAGGACGGTGGTTCGGTTGGAAAGTTAAAGAAGAGGTCAGAAAATATGACTCTTATTAACTGATCAGAGAGCAGCAACGTTCTAAAGTTGAGTGTTAACCAGTAATTTAGAAACTGAAGTAAAGACAAGAAAATAATTAATATAAGCTGAGAAATAATCAAAGCACGCGTGCACCTCTGCAGGACGACGTAAGTTGCAAAGAAGGAGGAAAAATTCAAGACAAGACCAGAAGAACTCTCTATTATTATATGATGAACGATTTTCGTACAGAGGAAAAAGCAACTAAGTTTCAGCAGGCCCAGACTGGAAATAAAAAGAAATATCGAATACATTACATTATTTTGGTTTTGAACTTGCTGCACTTGTAGTACAACCTGTCATTCATTCGTTCTTGTTTAACTATGTCGTAAGAAGTTTTCAAAGAAATAAAAGTTTTGTAAACTATGCACGGATAAAACCGCCAATAGCAGATTGGCTACAATTTTTGTGCGAGCCTTAATATTTATGTTGATACGATAAGTGTATAATAGTAAAAGCGCGCTGATTGGTCAAAAAGCATTTAGCACTACCGTATATAAACGCTGTTCTCGTGGGTGTATGACATAGAAACATACAAAAATTATAAAACAATCTTTAAAATTGGTAATATATTGCAGGGTAACTTCATTATGCTACATAAAATTTTGTGTCTCCAGCATAAAAGTTTTATCTTTCGAACTTATGCGTTCATCGACCTTCAGGATAAATGGCGACGATAACAGTCTGTTCAGAAGTGATTAAAGCGATATGCAAATTTAGGCTACAAGATCTTGATATTGTTTCAGTCAGTTGAGTGGTCATTGTTCTTTACATGTTCCGCCAAAGCCGAATCTTTTGTTTTCGCCAACACAATTATCTCGTGTCCTCCCTACTTGCCGCATGTCTGCACGAAAGCCATTTTATAAAACTTATTCTAAGGTGACAGATAAACGGGAGAGGCAGGGAAGTTTAAAATAAACGGGGGAGTTGAGAAATTTCTGGAAAATGTAACAAGTGGGGCGTTCGAAATGGGGCGGAAGGAATATGATAATTGACTTTGAACTTTCAAGGTAACGGTAGCTTCCTTGCTGGCGATTGGATGATTTTCTTCGCGCGGGAAACTCAACGGGCACACGGCCTTGCTGCCATCTTCGATTTCCTGGTCCAGCGGTATTGAGAGCAGGCAAAAAAATGCAACATTTTAAAATGCAAAAAACCACCCCAACTCTGCTCCACGGTTTGGCCAGAACCAATACGCATGCATACAACCGGCTTCACCCGTGTAACTACAATGCAAGTAACATTAGCAACCGTGGACAGCTGTTTCGTCCTGTTAGGACTCAGCACGGTACAGCTATTTTGCCACAAGCAAAGCGCTACAAGGGCGAGATGAATCACCTGCTTTAAGCCCCACTGCCACGCATGTGGGACCTTGGTAACAGCTGTCCACGGTTGCTAATGTTACTTGCATTGCAGTTACAATGCAAGTAACATTAGCAACCTATTGACAACCTATTAGTAACATTAGCAACCTATTACTATTCAAACTATTTCCGAGAATTTGGGAACCAAATTATTTGATCCTGACGACCGCCGTACCAAATAATGACATAGAGAATTTCCGTAATCCAGATTAGCAAGCCTCAGACAATTTAATAGCAATAGTTTTTATATTCAGCATCAAATCATCTAGTTTTTCTTACCTGTGCTTGATCAAGGTCATAAGCAATATCAAAGCGGAAAGCTTTATCCGAGCCCGGTAGGACTGCTCTAACCATATTTTCTCCGGCCATCACCATCCTATAAAAATGATAGTAGTCAAAATAATAATGTTGGAGATTTATCTAAATGTCTGTTACAACTTGAATCTGACGAAAAGAAAGCTACTTACATATGGGGAGAATTTACAAGTATCATTTTTTACTTCGGTTACTAGTTTCAAGACCTTAAGAAATGTTCTGAGAATATTGATTAAAGTTTCCGGTCAAAAATATATGCCGTCTTCGCAGTTATAAATGCAAATTAAGTAATTGCAAAAGAGAAGTAGATTGAGCACTGCACCGATATCGCAGATGTCACAGTTTCAAATCCAGTTAAAGCCTGAACTTTTCTTCAGGCTTGCAATCACTACCAACGTTTATAACCGCGAAGGTCGCATCACAACGTCATTGCTTATAACCGCCGTACAAAATCCGTCACAACAACTAGCAGATCATGTTATAAAACCATACAAACCTATCGTAAGGACAGTCCGATTTCGCTACAGTGGTATCCTGATTGTCAGTGAAGGCCCAATAAAAACGACGATCAGTTGCAAGCCTTATTTTCTTCCAGTCCTTTTTTGTTACGTAGCTACAGCCAGCATTGAAGTCGCCCATGAGTATGACGTCATTGAGTTTCCATCGTGAGATGATGTCATCATAGACGTCAACAAGATTACTTATCTCGGAGGGCGCTTTACCCGGAGAGACATGAATACCGCCGATTGCAAAGTCCTTTATGTCTGTTAATTAAGATATAAATTATGCCAACATTGTAATAAGAATAGTACTAAAATTGTTTAAGTAATGGTCCAAGTAGTCCGAGTAAGAAGTGGGAAACCTAGTTTTGTGTTTGCACCCCTATAAATACCGTTTTTCTAAAGTAAACTTGATTTTCCTCTGAAAATCCCTAAAAATATCAATATTTCCAATTTGACCCCTTAAGGCTGATTTAGACGGTACGATCTTTGCCTACAACCATCGCATGCAACCTGCTCGCGTCATCCTTACGACACGACGTAAGTCAGATCCAAACGCCTACAACACGCACACAACAGACTTGAGTGAGTTGTAGGATAGATCTAGACGGCACAACTCATGTCGCAAGGGTGATGCGAGCAGGTTGCATGCGATGGTTGTAGACAAAAATCGTACCGTCTAAATCAGCCTTAAAAAATACAACGAGCAACCCAGATTTTAGTTGCTTTTTCTGCTGCAAGAAAGCACAGAAGTGACCGCCATTTAAATGTGTACTACATTTCTACTAAAATACGAACGGATAATTCTCTCTGACAGTGGTTTTAAACAACGTTTCCGGTGCGTCAGAAAAGTTTATTGAAAAACTACAGAGCCAGACTCGGGTGCAGGTGTTAAGCGCAAGTTTATTCATTTTGTCTCCTTTCTGTTTGGCTAATTTCTCTCATTCTATCAGGCTGCAGAAAATTAGGTTTTCTTCACTTTAAAAGTTTGATGGAATTGTTACTTCTTTCTCATTGGTCTAAGGCCCATCACGTAACCTACAAAAACTGCCCACAAATATGACACTGTTCATGCGCATTATCGTCTGGCGGAATTTTCTCGCAAATATGACCGACTGCTCATGTGCATTACCGTCTGGTAGAATTTTCCTGCAAATATGACACTGCTCATGCGCATTATCGTCTGGTCGAATGTTCCTGCAAATATGACACTGCTCATGCGTAGTTTCGACACAGAATGAATTTCTCATCGATAACTGAAGAAAACCGAGCGTGATTAAGAGGCAACGCGTACTTATTGCTTGTCGCTTCCAAAAAAAAGTTCAGAAAAGCAGATTCAGTGATCGAATGATAAAACAATTATTAGTCTTTGGTAATCGCAAAATATCGTTATTTATCAGTGTCTCGCAAATTAATACTGAATCTGATCACCACATACAAATCACAATACTTTGCTCAACCTTGTCCAATAATTGTTTAATACTAAAAATTTCCAATGGCAATTAAGTGTAGTGCTAACAAGTGTTGTAATTGTTTGTACCTTCATTGTATATATGGATATAAACTGTACCAGATTTAATTTCGATCAAATCTCCTCTTGCTCCGAAAAAAAAGAACCTCGTTTTCAGAGACACGAAGTGAAATACCCACAAGCCCTTTTGCACTGCTGACCAAATACGTCATTTCCGAACAACTGATGGCAACAGACTAGAGCACGGGTTCCTCTCGTGCAAGTGGATCCCGAACAGCGAACTGACCCTGGAAACGAAAAAGTAAATGTGGGATTGGGAAAGAAAGACAGACAGGCCAGGAACGTCCAAGAAACTATAATAATTCCAACGAAATTAGTTTTTGCTTTTATTCAGCTGTGCTTAGCAATCAAGGGAAGCCCTAAGCTGCCGGATACCCTACCCGTGTTAGATGGACTAAATTTGCGATAAAATCCTAGAAAATTCAATGCAGAGAAAATCGAGTAGATGAAGACAGATAAACTTCGCTCATCTCTGTCTTTAATAACAAATGTAAGGAAACAAAATTAGTGTTGCTGACTCGCTAATGCTTGTCAGCATTAAGGCTATTGGACGGCGATACTTACAGGATCCAGGGCAATGGAAAAGTACAACAAACGGCTCCCGCTCAAACTGGTCTCCCTTTGCAGCATCATCGTACAGATAGCTATCCTTAACACTGACTCGGTCTTTCCTGGGATCATAAAACAACAAACACGTATGCAATGGAGAGATTTCGATTAACGACACTCTAGAGAATTCGTTTATTGTAATTCAGAAAGCACCAAGACAAACAACTAATACGCAATTAAGATTTATACACATGGTGAATGAAAACGAGCAAATTACACCAATTCGGCTTTCCGTCTGCACGATTAGCTTAATGTTTACTATTTAAAGCTGCCTTTGCTAATAAGTTTTCCCGCCTAAAAGCTAATCGGATATTTTTATTCAGCTTTGACCTTTTTTGAAATCTTTAGATCTGCTCGTGAAGTTGTCGTAAAAGCGCAAAGGAAAGGATCTAACTTTCTATAGAATAGAAAAAAAATCCAATTTTTCTCGTCAACACTCGTCGAAAAAATCGGTTAATTCCCTGAGCGGGACTCGAAAACACGTCTTCCTGTGCACTAGTCAGGATTGCTAACCACTCAACTATCAGGGACAACCAAACTGTCGCAATTTAATAACTGCTTGAGTTGGTTATTATACGTGACTATATCCCAACGGGGAACCAATCTTTTCAATTGTGTCGATAGCAGTGTCATTTGAGTGTTACCTCGCCTCTTTCACCAGTTTTAAGAATGGATATAACAGATATTAAGAGGTCTGAGGCAGGGAAAGATTCTCAATATATCATATACACTTACTTCTTTTTCTCATCTGCACAAATAACCAATTTGTTCAATTCTCTTCAAAGGCTCACCTATACAGAAAGGTGTACTGTTCAGCTCCCTTCAAAGACTCACATATACAGAAAGGCGTACTGTTCAACTCCCTTCAAAGACTTACCTATAGAGGAAGGCGTACTGTTCAACTCCCTTCAAAAACTCACCTATAGAGGAAGGCGTAATCTTCGATTCCCTTCAGACTCACCTATAGAGGAAGGCGTACTGTTCAACTCCCTTCAAAAACTCACCTATGGAGGAAGGCGTACTGCTCAACTCCCTTCAAAGACTCACCTATAGAGGAAGGCGTAATCTTCGATTCCCTTCAAAGACTCACCTATAGAGGAAGGTGTACTGTTCAACTCCCTTCAAAGACTCACCTATAGAGGAAGGCGTAATCTTCGATTCCCTTCAAAGGCTCACCTATAGAGGAAGGTGTACTGCTCAACTCCCTTCAAAGACTCGCATATACAGAAAGGCGTACTGTTCAACTCCCTTCAAAGACTCACCTATAGAGGAAGGCGTACTGCTCCTTGCTGAACGTGCGGCCCAACCTGACACTTAATTCCATCCCGTACTCGTTTGGTGCTGCAGCACTTCCATTGCAACGAAACAAAAAGTGTGTCAACTCAATGTAGCCCCATAAACTCAAGTCTTGATGAGCTTCTGATAAAAATTATCAGGAAATGACTTGAATTTGTAGAAAAATTATGTAACTTAAATTTGTGAAATAAAGGGTCAATGGTCAAATTTTCATCAATTAATCTTCTAAAAGTTTCAGGTTTTTAGGCACGGCCCATTATCGACAAAAGTCACAATCATTTTGGGAGATTTGGGAGATTAAAGAGGCTAACTGTGACAATGGGGTTGGTGTAGTAAAACGGTTTGGCAAAGGATAGAATAGATTCCGTTATTTTTTAGAAGCATCTTGTCTTTACTTCATTAGAATATTAGTTCTGTTGACTTTGTTGCAGTTGTAGTAAAAATTTATGCCCTTCTCTAATAAAAGAGACCCCAAAACGTTAATCTCACATACTTATTTAATCACTTTTGGAGGATTTCGGTAAAGATTTATACGGTTGAGGAAGGGGTAGGGGTGAGGGTCCAAGCAAACCACCACCCCCACAGGAGCAGCTTACAACTTTTTAAAATACTTTTCGAGCCAGGATTCGGTTTGGCTTTAGTTTAATTTTAGCCAGACTCAATCGGATTGAAATTGAGATCTAATTTGGCGGTAGCTTCCTGTGTTTACTTATTTTTTTTGCGTGATTGTTTTAGCCAATCTCGGGTTCACTTATACAAGCTTTTAGCTCGGGAACTGCAATCTTGAGTTATTATTTTGTTTCTTTTGATGTATAAAAAAGCTTAGTGTAACCACAGCTAATATGGCATACTTTTGCAACAAACTATTAGTTTTTAGCAGCCACACTCGAAAAACATTAAGAGAAACAAACTTAGCAATTGGGTTGCGGTTGGGGGCCGATGGGTGTGGGGGGGGGGATATCTTCGTAACCAGCCATTTTGAGTCGTGAGATTGGCATTAATGTCAGATATGCCTACAGAGGTCTAAAGTTGTGACCTCTCACCTTAAGTGTAACCTTTTGTTTGGCGTCACATATTTCCCATTTAGAGTACATATACATACTTGTTCAGACGTCGCAACAGATCCTTTATAGCATTGTTTGATGTTGAACGAATCTCTTGAACTAAAACAATGTCGTATCTGTTGAGAATCTGACGAAGAAAGATATAAAAACTGAAAACATGAGTCGACTATTTTATATTTAAACGTTAAGCAACGTTAACTAGAGAATTTCTATTTCCCACTGAACCTTCCAAAGAAAACTTCTTTGTCCTAAAACTTTTAGATTTCAAACTAAGCCGAATATGAAACTGAAATCTTAATGAAATAATTTGAAAGGAGAATCTGTGAGTAGTTTGAGTAATAAGTGGACAAAAATATTGTACCAAGATTATTCATACATATTCCACCCTTCTTTGTTCCCATAAATTACTTGCAAAATATGGTAAAATGAAATTGACAAAAACATTTTGCATTTGTTTTTACGACGTCTTTAAACAATAACATTTTTTTCTCTGACTCCTGGGGGAAACGGTTGTTGGTGTTGTTACAGGAAATAAGTATAATTGAAATTATAACATTTCCAATCTCAAATATTGCGTTTCTAACGTTCTGATTGGTTCACTCAATCTCGGTTATCAGCTCATATACCGAATGACCTTATATGGA
>JAODFW020385041.1:0-12137 GCA_027575235.2 Palythoa mutuki | reverse complement strand
CCCACGGCGATGATAATTTGTTTATCAACATTACTTGAAGTTTGTATCTACTCGCCGACGCATTGAATAGTTTTTTTTAAAAACTATTTACTGAAAGTTTCACAAATTGGTATTTTTAGAGTAATTTTTCACATTTCCCGGCCAGCATCCCCATGATATCTTTTACGCCCCAAAGTGTGCGCCTTCCTTCCTCCGACCCCTCTTCTTCGGGCTGTTGGCTGCGAATCCTGAACTCGGATCAGCCGAACACACGCATATCTTTTTATAAGAATCAGAAAATTTTGATCAAGGCTCCTTGTTTTTGTTAAACGTTTTGCACAAATTCAGGCACAGTTGTTCTTAAATTGTTTTTAGTTTTACAAACTTAAGAAATATTTTCCCCTTAACAAAACTTACTCTAATATTCCTCCCCTACTTAGTTCCCGACGGGTAACAAAAATTTTCAGGAGGGGAGGGGGAGGGTGGAAGTAGAAGGGAAAGGGGGGAGGGAGGGAGGGAGGGAACGGGAACATTTGCTAGAACAATGCGAGACAAAAGAAACAATTGAAGTAAAAACTGGAAGCTTTTGAACAGCAACAACAACTTATCTACACTCAATATCACAATATACAGGATTAACATCTAGAAAAAAAGAATTACATAAATTGATAAGCGAAGCCCGCCTGTAATAAGGGTTAATCGAAACAGGTGGCCTTTAGAAAATATATTTATTGAAAGATGGTCAGAAGTAACATGGTTCGCATAATAATAGAAAAAAAGCAAAGAAGAACTGGGAAAAAAAAGAAGAAAAAAATTACAGAAAACAAATCTAACAGTACACAAACAGGATGAGTGGAAGTAATCAATTATTGTTATAAGCTTTTTATTGTTCAGTATTTCGTCCATTTCCAAAACTCAAACTTTCTTAAGCTTTGTTAACCATTACAGTACGATGACGTCAACAGAGGCCAAAAAAGTTCAACCAATCGCAGCGTGATTTCTAAACAATAACAGTTCACCACATTTTTCAAGAAATTGTAAGTTTTGTATCGAGATTCTGCTAAACAGAATAGAATCGCAAAACAATTCAAAAATTCGTAATGAAAAAGCTACGGTGTCATTGGCTAATCTTTTTTGGGTGGCATTGGTCAAGTTAGTACGATCATAAACGAAGGTAAATACGGGTAACAGAATAATTCAATTTTTAACGCAATATTTTTACGGAGCAAGTTCTGAGGTGGTTGTCAACAATGTTGCATGGTGTTGGTCAACAGTGTTGCGCGGTGTTGGTCAACAGTGTTGCGCGGTGTTGGTCAACAATGTTGCGCGGTGTTGGTCAACAATGTTGCGTGGTGTTGGTCAACAGTGTTGCGTGGTGTTGGTCAACAGTGTTGGTGTTGGTCAACAATGTTGCGTGGTTTTGGTCAACAGTGTTGCGTGGTGTTGGTCAACAATGTTGCGTGGTGTTGGTAACAATGTTGCGTGGTGTTGGTCAACAGTGTCGCGTGGTGTTGGTCAACAGTGTCGCGTGGTGTTGGTCAACAGTGTCGCGTGGTGTTGGTCAACGATGTCGCGTGGTGTTGGTCAACGATGTCGCGTGGTGTTGGTCAACAATGTTGCGTTCGTTTACATGGGGCTTTAGGAATGCACTTATTCGGTGGGGGAGCGTTTATTAGATTTTTGGATGTTTAGAAGGGAAGCGTATTTAGTAGGAACGTTTATTCGCGTAAATACGGTAGCTAACTTTGTGCTGTTCATTTTGTGTTTCCAAGACAACGGAATGGCAGTCACGTGTCATTCATCCGGGAAAATGGTGGTGACTATTGATCTCAGCGTCATGCCGTTTATAGACTATCCTAGAACTCATTTGAACAACGAGTCTTGTAGAGGGACCTTGGGTGATACAAATTTGATTATCGAAACAAGTTTGGCCGCGTGTGAAACAGTGTCATCTCAAAACGCGACCCACGTGAAATATCAGAACAATGTTTTTTCTTATGTAACCGTTGTATCCCCTTGGATTACTCGCATGTACAATATGAAGCTTCCGTTTTACTGCATCTTTCCGCGGATAAACCTGCATGTACACAATGGTATCTACCTGGATCCCAGGAAGGGTGTGGTAACCCTTGAAGATGGTGAGTAGGATCTAGGAAGGCTAAGTTGAGTACCCTCAGGAAATTACGGGTTTTTACCTGAACAGCTATGAAAAATTCTCTATTAAGCAGTTCTCGTTTTTATTACAGCCTTAAAAAAGCTAAAACAAAAAAACAAATACTGCTGATCGCAAAATAGCAGGGGAAGTTGGAGTATCCAAGGTAGCTTCCCTCCCTCACCCTCCTCCCATACCCCGTCTATTACTTTGTTTTACAAAAACTGACAAAATGTCTGTGATACAGAAAAATAGTTTTTAGGAAATCTATTCTTTTGACTTGTAAAACAACTTAATCTTAACTAAAAGATCTTACATGTTTCTTAAGTCCCAAAATTACTTTTCTGTTCTCCCACCAGACTTTTTCTCTCTTTGTTCACGAGAGAGTCTTGATACTTAGCCTCTCCGCCTCAGGTTGTGATTTGCTCAACCTGACAACAACAAAACAAAACAAAACAAAACTTGCCCCAACTGCACTGAACAAACATTAGGTGTTGTTACGTTAAAATTTATCAATTCTTTAATGCAAAATTTACTAATTACGAGAGAATACAATGCATTGTAATGCGTTGCGACAGTTATAACATCCTTTGTAAAAATTAACGGCGGCGTGGTTGTGTGACCTTCTTTTCCACCGAAGTTGACTCAGCTTTCCATCCTCACGAAGTCAGTAAAGCAAGTAACAGTTTCTGCTGGGGGCTAACCTGTGATGGATTAGTGTCCCGTCCAGGGGAAGTCGATTGATATCTGAACAGACATAAACTATATATGTTGTTGAAAATAAAAAGCAAAACAGTTACTGTTCATCAGCAGGATACCTAAACTGTGTGCAAGTCCACAATGGGTTTCGGCTCCATTAAATCATGTGCCAGTTGAAGAAAAATTCAGGTGGAGCCACTCACTAAGTGAGCACAGTAATTGAACAACGTGAAGACCCCAACAGAACTGAGATGGTTTTTGTTTTACTGATTTCGTGAGGATGGAAAGTTGAGTTAACTTTGGTGGAAATAATAAGATCACACAAATGTCCAACACTCGGCTGAGATGGGGTTGGAACCCAGGTCCCTGTGCTTAGACTCTCATCACTGAACACTACAGCAACTGGAGATAAGCACCGGCTCCAATGGACCAACGCGCTCGTAAAAGGATTAAGCTTAGCTTTGTAAATAAGTTGTTACTTTATGAGAACAATAAACTTAGATCATCCAACCAAGTTGTAAGTATTATGGTTTTGTTTTCAAGGAGCCAACTCAAACTACACTTTAAAGATGTCACTGTATAAAGACTCTGCCTACACTAGCTTGGTAACCTCATTTCCATACGCGGTCAACCTCCAGATACCCTTATACTTCAAGGTTGAACTTATCACCAACGATCCAAACCTCGCAATATTTGTTGACTCGTGCAAAGCCACAGCAAATTCAGCTATATCTTCGACCCCGAGCTTTCAGTTTTTAACCGGAGGGTAAGTGAATAACGATGTTTCTTACAAGTGGTTCCGCCACATGCCAGCTGAGTTTCCCTGGATAGATGCCAGGGGTAATGTCCGCTGCCCATGTGGCCTTAATACCTTGCCATGTGGCCTTAATACCTTGCCATGTGGCCTTAATACCTCGTAACAGCGCCTGCAAGTTACCATCAGCAAGCATGTGCTAAAGAAGTAATTTTGAATTTCCCCAGCCACGTCCCTGGTTCGAGTTCGGGTTCAGGTTCGGGTTGGGAAGTATGTGAACTGGGTTTGTGGTCCTTCTTCAACGTCTGGATTTTCTACGGGTATTCCAGCTTTTTCGGCTATCGCCTCGTGTGCCACTTTTTTGTCCTTATCACATTTTGACGTTATCTGTGATCTATTACTAAACGCACGCACAAAACATGGAATCTATTTGTTAAATAGATGGCGAGTACGGTAGCCAATCAGATTACTGCATTTGCAATAGATAGTAACCAGATTTCTACTAATTACAATTATGTATCGCTTTTGAATCTGTGATTAACTTTTGCTTCATACTTGAGACACAACTGATGAATTTATTTATCTTTGCAGGTGCAAAACCGAATACACAGTTGTATATAACCACGCTTTAGACAAAGAAAGTCAGAGATTTCAAGTTGACTCGTTTCGTTTCACCAAGGTTGAGGCGAGGTACGTTTATGTCCACTGCTATATAGGAGTGTGCTTAAAGTCTGCATCTCCCACCAAGTGCGATACAGCGCCTACTTGCTTGTCGTTCTCTCGACGAAAGAGATCAGCTATTCAAGCCGGCACAGAAAAAACTCTTGTCTCTCTTGGACCTCTGAATTACCCACAAAACGAAGCAGGTCAGTATACAACTATCGTATTTCCTTGAATAAACGCCGCGGCGCTTATTAAATTTTTTAAAAATGATTTGGGTGCAGCGTTTATTCGAGGGCGACGTTTATTTCAAATGCTGTTTATTTTTTTTAAACAACCAACCGTAACTCGTCGCCAGTTGTAAAGTACGCGTCCTTTTGCTTCGAACTTCTGGACAAATAATACAAAAAATGAAAAATAGCTCGCTCAATCCTACGGGGGAGAGAGACAGGGGGTGCATACTCACCTATCGCACCCTATCCCCCCCCCTGCGTATGGGCCTGCATGCCTTGTCATATAACTCCACTCCCAATATAAACTCTAGGCATTTAAGGCCAGGATTTTGATGGAAAAATCCTTTTGTGTTTAAACTATTTGAGGAGGTTATATGTGATATACCGTAAAACCCCACGTTAAAGCTCCCCGGGTTTTAAGTCCCCCGGATATAAGCCTATCCATTTACCAACGAAGATATTACTCCGGATATAAATCCATCCGGATATAAGCCCCCCTGCCCCCGTTTATAGGCCGCCCTACTTTATAAGTGTAGGAAGACTTTCGTTCTGTTCCATTCCGTTCCAGTTGTTTCAGTCGCGTAAGTGTTTTATAGATGTTTTTGAAATGAATTTTCCGTTTATTGTAACGCACAATAAATGTATTATAAATGTAACTCTGAATGTAATGGCATGTTAGCTGTAAAGCCGTGTTATACGAGTTAACTTGCAACGATGATTTTCCGTACAACAATGTTGCCTGTTGTGAACCAATTAAAAATCTCGCAACATGTTACACGAGCCCAGTGTTGCGCAGAAAATCGTAGCCGGTGACTTGTTACACGGGGAACGATTTTTCCGACACGGCGTTGCGCGGAAAATCGTCTTTGCGAGTTGACTCGTGTAACACGGCCTTTAATTCGTTTTATCTCGTCGTTTCTCATTTCTTTTATTCGCTTATAAGCCCACCCAGTTCATAAACCCGCCCAAAACCCTTAGTTATGTAAGCCCAGGGCTTTTAACGTGGGATTTCTAAACCCGTGTTCTACTTTAACAACTACAGCGTTTCCACTTTTTCCTAAGTGTATTTGAGCAACACTTTATAATTTTACTGGTTTTATTTTGAAATACAAGACTGATCTCTGTATAAACACCCGAATATTAGCCTTTTATAGCATTTACAGCATAGCTTTGGAAGAATTCTACCACTATTCACCTTAGTTAAAAAAGAACAAGTATTTTACCTATTTGAACCTCTATTTTATATATATTGTACTTAGATTTTGTAATGTAAACTTTTCCTTCTAAACAAAACATTACCATAAAACTAAATATTCATTGATTTAAGGTTGCTTGTCCGAATTGTATTAGAGTAAATATTTACAGCGTATGTTGCTGTTAGTTTTTTTTTTCATTCGATGGAATTTTAGCTTCATTATTATTAGCCCTGGGCTCACCACGTGACCTACAAGTAACTGCCTGCAAAATATGACACTGCTCATGCGCATTACCGTCCAGCGGATTTTAGCTGCAAACGTGACACTGCTCAAGCTCAAGCGTAGGTTTGACACAGAGTAAATTTTCTCATTGAAAACTATTAAGAAAAGGCGGCTGTGATAACGACACAACGCGCACTTACCGCTTGTCGCTTCCCATAAAAATTAGAAAAGCAAATTCAGTGATCGAATGATAAAACAACTATTGCAAGATGTTGAGCAAAATACCGTGATTTGTCAGTGTTTCGCAAATTGATTATTTGCCTCAGCCTTTGGCATCGGTAAATGATGAATCTGCTCGCTCGCCAATGACAAATCAAGACATTTTACTCAAACTCATCCGTAAATTGTTTGTTGTAAAGTTATATAACACAGCACACTTTAGTTTACCATAATACTCGACTTGCAATGACGATAGCTAATGGCTAAGCCGAAAAGTGCTTGCAAACTAAAGTGTGTTGTGTTCTATTTGACAATTTTGTCTTTCTTGCTATATATTGGCCGGATTTATCTAGAAAAAAAATATTGGGACGAACTAAAAAGTTGCAATAAACAGACCACTTTAGGTCTCGTCCACACTGCTAATGCGTTATCGAAAACCCCCGTTTTTTCCTTTCATGAAAACGCATAAAAAGTTTTTCGTCCACAGTATTTTTGTTAAGCATTTCAGTTCAAGCATCCACCTTAGACCGCGAAAACGAATACGAAAACATTAATTTTCGTCACCAGGCTTTGCTTGACCGTGTTTTCTTTCCACTGCGCATGTTCGAAATGAGCAGTGACGAAAACGTTTTCGAAAACCGTTGTTTTTGCCTATATCCACACTTAGACGCTGCATCTCTGTTGTTAAAAACCTTTACTCTGGAAAGTGAACTAAATTGGTTCTGTTTTCTGCAACTTTGTCTCCATTATTACCTGGACTAATAATTCGTCACAGTTGAGTAATTCGATCGTCTCTCTAAATAAGTACGCTATTAATTTAAATGTACTTGTGTTAGGGGTGAGTTTATATTTTAATGAGGCTGGATGAGGTAATTAAACCTTGTATGTTTCTATTTGTCCTATTGTTCACATTGCCTGTACGTTGTTTGTACGAATCTCTAAACAAATAAATGAATAGTAACTAAAGGCCCTGTTACACGAGGCAATTTTTCAGCAACTTGCAACGCAACGCAACATCTCTCTGTGCAACTTGCAACGCAACGTTGCAAGTTGCGGAAAAAGTTAAACAACCTATTTTTCGTAACGTAGTGAAGCCCGTTGCAGCGTGTAACATGTACTGAGAAACCTGCTTCGCAACGACAATGTCGCAATCCAGGTGAAGAGCCAATCAAATCTCTTCACAAACATGAAAAACAAATGAGTTATTTTGCACACGCGACAGTCACGTCATATTTTGTTATTAACTGCGAGAAACCACTGATGTATCTCATTTTATCGCAGTCAACGAACAAAATTAGTGCAAGTTGCTGAAAAAATTGCCTCGAGTAACAGGGCCTTAAGATATATCAATGATAGTTTGGGTTGCCTGTGATCTAACTCAACATTGATAACGTTTTATGAAAAGCAGGAGCCAGGACCCAGACTACTGATGTCATCATTCCAGTCACGGCCACGGCTGCAGTACTTGCAGTGATGTTGGTGTGTTCCATTATTGCGGTAATTGTTTTCAAGTGTCGTAGGCGCCAACACGGAAAAATCAGCAGTGCAAAAACACACAAACTGAAAATTGTGCGTGTCTAATTTAGCCAGATTGGGTAACCAGCGTGTTAGAGTAAATACCGTTTGCTTTGCTGGTGCTCTAAATTCCTGCTAAGGTTTCTCTACAACGTTATACTTAAATATTGGCTGATGGTGTGATGAACTGCACAATTTAGTGGTGATCTAAGTTCAAGGATTTGAGACAACATCATGACTGAGAGTTTCAAAGTCGTGTCTCCGCTTAATAACTGCTGATTGGTTTAAAGATAAAGTGCTTTCGCTGATATAGACGGAAGATATCATAATAGAAACCATGACTGGTGATATTTTTTGTAATTAATTCATTGTCCTTTAGTTTGTAACCCAGATCCTTCCAATTAATAAAGGCAATAACTAATTTTGTTTTGTTTTCATTGGGACAATTTTACATTTGCTGGATGATTTCTGATCCAAAGAAGTTTTATTCGGATGGTGCTTCACTCTGATAATGTTATTACATGACATTATTTTCTCCTTTTCTGCGCTACTCGGGCCACAAATAAACTATATGCCCTCCATAAGTTATTTTATTGTCCTTTTATTATCAATATACGTTGCCAAACAGAAAACCGTCCTCCCGTAAACACGACTATGGTGGGCCGCAAATGTATTTTGGGCCCTGTAACTCATTTGCAGCCAGCTGAACTTAAGTCAGCTAGTTTTCCATTTTGCCTTGTTATTCATAATTATGTTTTCTGTTTGTCCGCATTTATTGATAGTAATAGGTCAATAAAATGGTAGGACTGAGTGGAGTCCAATTCGGTCTGTTATCTTTACGCGTGAAGCTAGCGCGAATCCAATTTGTTTAAGAATTGGACGAACACGAAGTCCTATTACCAATTTATCATAATAATTACAATTTCTGAAAACTAAACCGAAAGACGAGATATTTGCAGATAAAAACACTTCTTACTAATATTTATAACATTTGTAATGGTAATGCGTGAGTGGAGTCCATTTCTGTCTGTTTTCACTACTTGTTGCTGATTGGTCAGAAATCCTGAAGCGCTAGCACGGATTGTGATTAGTTCATTCAACTGTCCCGATAACAGGTAGCCGATAACATGGTTTTCTTAATGGATAGTTTCCCAAGGCGATTAGGGAAAAATATAGTTCAGAATGAGCCAATCAGATTTGAGGAAATTGTAACTATTATAATAAAATCTAACAGTAATAGGTTCCCTTGTGACGCTAATGAAACTACGCGGGCGCAAATAAATAATTTCTTTTCCCAAGCAATTTTATTGTCCTATTACTATTAATAGATGTAGATAAACAGAAAACTGGCCTGCTGGAAAAACATGCCTTCAGTGGGCTGCAAATGCATGAAAGAAAAACCACATGGAGACTCGGGGAGGGGGGAGGGGGATAGGGTGTAATGGCCTTCCCCCGGATAAGATAGGGTTTAGTAGGTTGCGTTGGTAACAGGTATGGGCTCAGCAAAGAGAATTTAACCCCTTTGACCAAAAATGCATGTGCCCCGCTTCTAACACAGGCCAAAAAAAGTGCGTGCCGTGCCTTTCTGCTCCGGCCCCGTATATAAAAGTAAATCATGTTGCATGGTCCCAAATCACACATTAAAACTCAGTAAAAACAAGAAGTTGCCCGCCAAATTAGAAGTCAGTTTCAATATCACCTCGGGTAGTTTATTCACGCGTAACCAACAATGCCTGGCTAAATTTAAACCCAAGCCAAACCCGACCCAAGCGAATCCCTGTGGGAAAATCCGAACCGAAATCCTAGGCCGTTTACCATTTGTGCGAAAAAAAACCGATTGAAGCGGATGAAAAATTATGGTACAGGCCGCTTATCATTTTCAGAGAAAAAGACGAGTTTTCAGTCAAAAAGGCCAAATGGTACCAGTTCATCCCGCTAAAAATACGGTTCAACGGTTTTAATTTAACACATATTCAGTATTACATAAGAAAACTAAATATAAGAATAGTGAAAAAGGTGGAGGGTACAAGATTTACAACCCGAAGGGGTTACACTAGTAATCGTGCACCCTACTTTATTTACAGTAAGTCAAAAGGTGGTAACGGTGAAGCCGAAACGTAAAGCAAAATAAAATATTATTGCATTTTCAATACGTTTAATGGAGCTTGGAACGAGCCGATCGTTACAAACCATGGTACAGAATATTTTGGTCATTTCGTTTAGAATGGAAAAAAATACGTCGAGGTATTCCATCTTTTTCAAAAATTTTTTAGCGGGATGAATTATTGACTCCAAAGTCCGGTCTTTCTCTGCAAAATGATAAGCGGCCCCAGTAAAACATTTTCATTTCACTAAAATTAATGTAGATTCCAATAAAAACCAATTTTTCAAAAATGGCATAATAATGACGCCATCATGATGTCACCATGACGTCTTTTTTGGTAAAATACCAGTAAAGACACAGTCAAGTTGTTTGTCCTGTGAAAACCAATACTTGTGCCAAATTTGGTTTAAATCGGTTTAATGGCTGAAGAGTTTTGTACAGCACCTAATTTCTTATTTGTGACGTCATAATTAGCACGGACATGAAGTTAACAAAACATCCCACGTGTATAAACTCACACCTAAGTTTTCTTGGGAACCCTGAGTGCCTGTGTATTAGCTGTGTAGTGTCGACGCGGTTAGAAGGCAGAGATCTTGCCACTGCGCCAATCGTATTGCCCATTAAACAAAAGACTATCATTTTTAAATATATCATTTAATGTTCGGGTAACACAGTAAACTTAATTCAGGATTGTACTTAACATAAACCTAACTTTAAAGAAACGTTAAAGTTTCTGCCCACCCAATTGTACAGTTGTTTTTACTAAACACCAAAGTTACTTTTACTTTTACTTTTTATTGTTGTTTAGCTGAATGTGTCTAGTGCTTTCAACAAGCGACCGCATGACCTATGTTGGCATGTGCTCAAATTCCTCTACAGTTTAGGATTTCCATACACTGGACTGTTGTAAGTTATTAAACGCAAAAAAACTATTTCCAGAAACCAATCTATAAACTTTGTGTTGTTATGCACCTTCTTAGGTTATGCAGGTGTGAGGTATCTGGCAAAAGCAACTCAACTAAATTCTAAAGACATAAACACAACTCAGTTCAGGATAAAACAACAACAACCCATTTGTCTGTACCAGTCTTAAAGTTACCATATCCCTTTAGGGAGGTTTTGCGTCAATACGATACAGTGCATCTGTCTTAAAACAAAGATACCAAAATCCATGTATCAAATTAAAGCTTACAGAGCTTGGTTTTGAACTATACTAAAAAATATGAATTAAAATGAAATTTTAGATTTTTTTACGTTCTCAAAAAGCGAGCGACAAAATCGCCTTTCGAGAGTTCCAAGTCAAAGGAAATTTGTTCGTTTCCCATAAAATTTGCATGGTAGCTACTTCAATATACGAAGAACAAAAACGTGTCCGCGTTTTTCGTTTTTCGAAAAACTTTTTGTTTTAGAACAAGTTTTGTCCGGTCTTTAGCCGACTTTTTTTAAACCCTAATTCGAAAAAGGCACCATAACTTTTCTCTGTAATTGAAAAATGCGGACACGTTTTTTTAGGCATTTTGGTCTGGAAACTGGCGGCGTGATTAATTAAATAATTAAATATCAATAATCGCTTCGACTTGTAACTTTCAAAAGGCGAATTTTCGCTCAATTTTAGAGAACGTAAAAAGTCTAAAGAATCATTTTAATTCAAAATTATTAATATAACTCGAAAGCCAGCTCTGTAAGCTTTAATTTGATTCCATCTTGCAACCAAATAAAATACTACTAGAGGTCCAATTTTCCTTTTTTCCACTTACTTTGCCTTATATCTCATTCCATCTTGCATATACTACCTGAGCTCCAATTTTCCTTACTTTCTGTTACTTTGCCCTATATCTCATTCCATCTTGCAACCAAATACTACTAGAGGTCCAATTTTCCTTACTTCCACTTACTTTACCTTATATCTCATTCCATCTTGCAACCAAATACTACTAGAGTTGTAATTTCCCTTCCCTTGCCTTATATCTTGTTCTGTTTCGCAATCATATACTACTAGAGGTCCAATTTCCCTTCTTTTGACTTATATCTTGTTCTGTTTCGCAATCATATACTATTAGAGGTCCAATTTCCCTTCTTTTGACTTATATCTTGTTCTGTTTCGCAATCATATACTACTAGAGGTCCAATTTCCCTTCCCTTGCCTTATATCTTGTTCTGTTTCGCAAACATGTACTACTAGAGGTCCAATTTCCCTTCTGATGACTTATATCTTGTTCTGTTTCGCAACCAAATACTACTAGAGGTCCAATTTCCCTTCCCTTGCCTTATATCTTGTTCTGTTTCGCAATCATATACTACTAGAGGTCCAATTTCCCTTCTGATGACTTATATCTTGTTCTGTTTCGCAATCATATACTACTAGAGGTCCAATTTCCCTTCTGATGACTTATATCTTGTTCTG